>JAOXYC010198796.1:0-11789 GCA_028565715.1 Phoronis pallida
AATGTATCTGGCATTACAGCCGGAACAGATAAATTCGTACACTATTTTGGATCGCAGGGCATCACGCGTCTTACTTTCATAAGATAACAAATTAGAAACTTTAAAAGATTTGAATGCTAATTTAACGTTTCGATTTATTCCAATAAGTCATCATCAGGAAGTAGAAACATGTACATATGTTTGCAGAAATCAAAGTTAACCATCAGTGTACCAGTAGAAGTCCATCTTACAAATGATCACAATACAACAGTTCCCTCAAAAAATAAACAAATCATTAGAGCTGCAGTGGAATACTGCTGAGCTGAGTGTTGGCAATTAAGTTGCCCTGCTGAGAGTCTTTATGGACAAATATTCTTTGATATAAAGCTTCTTTAGGAGAAATGGAACCGCGAAACCCAATTGTACAAGACAATATTACTGGCCAATCGAAAATAGTTACAAGTTATAATACCAGAACGCCCCCTAGGCACATGTACTAAATCTAGCTATAGTGTCATAAAATGGATAAAAAAAAAAAAAATTATACGTCCGGTAACGGCTCTACTGTTTTATTACAAGAGAAGTTGTCATTGTGTGACAAGACTACGTCCTGTATTTTAATGAAACTTTCCGCCTTGCCAAAAAATCCGAAATACCTTATTCAAAATTATACACTGTTTGTTTTTCCAACGAGTGGTAATTAAAACATAAGTTATCTTCCACGATCATATTTCAGCTGATGAGGACCCCATCGTTACGTACTGTCCAAATGACATCGAAGTGAAAACGGGCTCATTGCCAGTTCTCGTCGACATCCCACGACCAATCATTCGGGCTCGTGGGGAGCTGCTTACGGTACACTGTTCCCATGAAAACTCCGTTCAACTTAGCGAAGGTCAGACTAAAGTGAGCTGCAGTGCGACTGATACGGAGCTCGGTCGATCCTCGAGCTGCGAATATGATGTTAACGTCAACTGTGAGTTGTAAATAAGTTGTAGATAAGTGATGGCACATCATTAACTGTATGTAGTCCATATGCAGTACATTGCAAATAAGAACAGACAGAAGCATGGCATAAACTGACGTATCTATTGTTTTAACAATAGGCTAGGTGCATTTCTGCCATACTTCTGTCGGTTCTTCTTTTTAATTTACTGCAATAAAATTTAATTCTGGTAATTGTCTTATAACACACTTTATCTTATCAAAGATACTTGCTTCTTTAATATACCGACTGTGTCAATTCTATTCAAAGTGATTCTTCTCTCGACAGATATAACATGTCAACCATTGGCTCCACCACAAAACGGAAACATTGACGGTTCCTGTGACAGCAGTTACCAATCAACCTGCACGTTCACGTGTAACGAAGGCTATATTCCGACCATTTCCACTCAAGCAGTATGTGGTGTGGATGGTCAATGGAATGTGGTGCCTCATTGTAAAAGTATGTATTCTTCATTATTCTGTTGTTGTTTGTCTATAAGATATGCTCTGGTGTCTCATTTAAACCATAATGCCAGGATTCAAAATGTCACCGAATGTCATTGTTATCCAGTAACAATCAGTAGTTTATCTGTTTATGTGTCTTCACGCACCTATTTTATTCTAATTTCAGTCACTATGTGTCCAGATCCTCCAACAATCTTTCATGGAGGCACTGCCTGCACTACAAAGACATATGGGTCATATTGCGAGTACCAATGTGACGATGGATATCAAGTTCCCGAGAGTCTCAGGAATAGCACCATTTTAGCATGCAATGGTGATAGTAAATGGGTACCTGAAACTAGGCCTGAATGTTGGGGTAGGTGTTTTGTTTTGTATGTCAACTTCTTTTCAAAAGGAAAATGATTACTTCGGCACAACGTAGTGGAGCTCTGTAAGTCAAATAACGTAAGTCTACCATTATAAACCATAAACAATAGAAAACGATTCGATATATTTAAGTTTCTTCAATATGCGTTTTACTTTTTAGCGGATCAAGCTCCAGTGATGTTCGGTTGCCCGTCGGATTATGAAATACTCACAGCACATTCGCTAGTAGACGTGAACCTCCCGATTCCAAGTTTCAGAAGAGCAGAAAACTCAGCAGTTATAGAAGCCGTCTGTAACTATAGGAGCAGTAGCGTGACTTTTGGCTTGGGTTCTCATCAAGTTGTTTGCACAGGTTCAGATGTTGAACTTCAAACACATACTGTTTGTAAATACACAGTATCAGTCGTCTGTAAGTGGTATTTTCATTCCCATTAGAACAGAACATGTTTGATAAAAAATGAAGATCTTTTATACATGTATGTTGACATTTATACATTTTATAGTAGCACCGGGTCTGCATTCAAATTGAAGAATTAGAATAAAATACATTAATGACGCATTCACACTCATTATGAATTCAGAACAGTCAGAACACCATGATAAGGTCCATCATCACTCCCGTCAGAGTAACTAGTGAGCAATTCATAACGGAAGTCAGATTAGCTAAATTAACGCATCGCCTTTCTTTCTGATTAGAGTTTTACCACAGTTTAAACCATCCTGACACACATACTGAGCTGGGAACCCCGTTTATCATGTTTTGTAGTGAGTAAGTGCTCGGCAAAACAGAGTCCAGCAAATGGTAAACTCGCTGTATGTGATGACGTCACCGGAAGTCAATGTTTCTACGATTGTAACGAAGGCTACAAAAGGATTGGACAAAATCCTGTCAATTGTACTAACGGACAATGGAGTGGGGATATTGGATGCACAGGTTAGTTTGTTAATGGTGTCACGACTAGATGTATTGGTCATTTAGAATTAAGGCCGTTTCATATAAGGTACTGCCTTGATTGCGACCAAAACTTGTGTCCACGATCTTGCCTACGGCAAAGGTTCAAAACTCTTCCAATATTATTAAATGAATAATTTGTCTTGCCGAATGAAACGAACTAACCTGCGATGGTCAAGCGTTCCATCCAGGGAGAGTTGCCTAACTCTCTTTCGCTTACGCTACAGAATCCGAGATAGGCTCTATGCGCCATGCACACGCAGAAGGATTTACTTAAGCTCTTACATTCTGTATTTTGTAAAATGTTGAATGTTTACAGTTGTACAGTGCCTCGAAAGTTTGCCTGACATAGAACACGGCGACGTCAATTGTACTGGTGATACGTTTGGGAACGTCTGCACGTATACCTGCCACGCTGGTTACGCTATTCCACGAAGTCTGTATAACTTACCGAAATACACGTGTGAAGCAGATGGCGTTTGGAGTGGCGGGAAGCCAGAATGTTGGCGTAAGTTATCTAGGAAATAATTTAGGTTAACAATTGTAACCTATCCTAAGCTTTTAAACATGCGCCAACAATACTCTTTCGGAGATATTCAGGGGTTACACCGGAGTTGCATAATGGCAACGCTTGAGGACATTGCCTGGTAAATTGGATAAATCAGCGTTTGCCGGTCAATCATTGTGTACTCGTTGTCTGACAGTACCATCTCGGTACAACGACCGGAGAGTAAGTACTTATGTACCAGTTATTGTTCTAAATACTCCCGGGGACCTTTTAACTTACTGTTCTTGAAAGGTTTGGTCGAAATGTAGGCCTACATGTATCTTAAGATTTGCTCCGTCGAACGATTCTTTCTAAGGCTTCGTCATTTGCAATCCGCACGTATTCAAAGTGAATTCATTTTTAAGAATTGATTTCATTTTCCTAAGACCTCACGGCATTTTACAGTTGATGATCCACCCACTGTATGGAACTGCTCATCTGACATAAACGTAACCACAACAGAAGTAAGAACTGAAGTAAACATCCCTAAACCTACGTTTATCAGTGCTAAGGGAGTTGAACTGCCAGCGGTCTGTCCGCAATACCAAGACGAGAATGTTACTTTAGGATTGGGCAAGCACTTCGTGACGTGTACTGGCACTGACCTTGAACTTGGTAGTCAGAGCGCATGCTCATTCGTCATCAATGTTGACGGTAAGTTACATTCGTTATTATCATGTCAGCGTTGTAAAACAATATTGATGCCGATTTTCGTCGAGAAAAGACAATGTATATGTGAGTGTTATACTGCTAAAATAAAACAAAAGGTCATATTATTTTTGATGTTTGTAATATATATTTCAGTGAAAGACTGCCCTAAGTTGTATGCTCCAAACAATGGTGCGTTGTCATGCGTTCAAGGGCTTACCCTTCGTACGTGTTCAATGATGTGTCAGAAAGGCTTTGATATTCCCTACCGTCATTATGGACTGTATATCTGTGACGGAGGCGAATGGACTCGGACTGATATCCCGGACTGTGTCAGTAAGTATCGATTGGACGTAAAAATGTAAACATTGTATGTATCAAGCCATTAGTAACTCCGAAAAGACATTATATCTCTATCATTGCCCGTTAGGTTTTGAATATCGCAATGACTTGCCGTTGAATTTGTTCCAATACACCAACAATCTTCTTAGAAGAGGATTGAATAAAAAAAATCGCATAGACATACTCCCAGTGGGTTACAAAAAACAAACGATTACAGTTCAAATTTGAATTTATTCAGCATTCCTTTTTTATTTACAGAGCAGCTGATTCCAGGAAGTTTCAAACTCCCCATAACATTGTACTACAGTGGTTCGTGTTCAAGTGACTCAAAAATTGAGGAGATAAAAGAAAAGTTCATACAATTTCTGATGACTTCAATAGGAATGATCTGCTCTGATCCTAAAAACAACTGCACTATAGACAACGTCGAGGTCACGTGCGGACCAAAATCTCGCAGAAAACGTGACACATCAGAATTCACATTCCACAACGTATGTTAAGCTTAATATTTATTAAGATTCGGGTTTTCTTTTAAAGTCTAATTTTGATGGAACCATCTCTTTAAGGTTATGTAGGAGGTTAATTAGCAATCCTCTTTCTTTTTCAAATAAATATGAAAATAAACATTTTAAGCGTACTGTTTCCTTCGTCAGGAGTTAGAAAACTCCTGACGAAGGAAACAGTACGCTTTCCGAAACGTTGAGAACTTATATATTATTTTATTATTTTACTATTACATGGTGTTACCGAAAGCCTAAACCATTTATCATTCATCGCCATGAAAACGCTAAGACAACATTTATGTGTAGGATTGATTTAAATAAGGAAACACTTTGGTTTATGAAAAAAACACTTTTTTGAAAATTAACCTCCTACATATCCTTAAATGAATTCTACCGCACACAATCTCACTTCCCAGAAACGCTACCGGTTCTATAGATGGGTTTCACATGTACATGTAGGCCTATGTAGTTCTTTCAAAATAATTTGGTATATTCAGTTCAAAACTACGACGAATTCTTAAACTTTCAGGGCAAAACAATTGTTTTAAGACGGCGCAGGTCAACCAGCAACACTGACGAAATGAAAATAAAGCTCATGGTTAACCAGCCTGTCGCCGTTAATAGTACACCGGAAGAGGCGTATAACACTTTGGTGGATGTGATCACAGAAATATCTAATGATATTCAAAAGGAAACTGCCTTTCCAATGGAGACATTGTTCAATCTTACGCTCAGTGATAACCCAATGGAGATTGAGCCAGTCGAGTTGGATTGTAATGATCGCCATTTTGCATCCGGACTTCACTGCGGTGAGTCACTGACTGGCGTGATTTTTGATCAGATATTTTATCGAACTATCCAATAGCAGCACTACACCTAGTTTGGACTATGTGTGGTTCTGCCCTTGGATAGTTAGATAAGGAAATACATTTGTTACCACCTTCCCCGCGATATAATAGCTCAATAATAATAAAAAAAAAACATTCAGTCCACCCTCGATCCTATATTCACGATACATGTAGTCTAATATTCGCTATTAGAAAGGGTAATGGTTCAATCGAGATCGGTAAGAACTCTCAACTGTGTTAACCACAAGCTTTCGAAAGAAGTCATTTTAGACAGAACAATACATGAACCTTTCGAGTTTCTCACCAGGTTTGGTATTAGATACGTTATATTTTCAGTGTCTTGTCCTCCTGGGTACCATATTGACCATACAGTGGAATCACACTGCACCAAGTGTCCAGTTGGTCAGTATCAGGATAGTCCAGCACAGTTTGAATGTACAGAATGTCCACTGGGAACGTCTGCAATTGAAGAAGGGGCAACAAATGTCACACAGTGCATAGGTCAGTCTTGATTCAAGAAAATACTGTTTTCAATAATTCGCACATCTCGCATCAGTATCAGTATCAATAGCTATACGCCACAGTGACCAATTCTGGCATCGAGGTGGCGGGGGGTACACGCATACGGACACATCACAAATGACTAAGACCAGATCTGTAAGTTTCTGTCATTTCCGAGTTCACCACAATGTCGGGTAGTTTATTCCAATCGGTAATGGTTCGTGGAAAAAAGGAGTTTCTATACTGATCACTCTTAGATGAATACAACTCAAAACAAGTGTTATTGTTTATTTGAATGTTTTCCAGTGTTGGGGTGGTAACAAAGTTCTTGTATCGACTAGTAGTTATCCTTCGCCGGCTGCGAGCTATTTTTGGGGGGGTTTTCCCTTCACTATCTTAAACATGCAAGATAATCGTAGGTTTCACCTATGTGCGGACAGGGGGAGAAGAGCATAGCTGAAACACGGGAGGTGTAATCCCACAAATGAAACGGGACAGCTTTCCTTTGGATTTTTTCCAGATTGTTAATGTCAGTAAGACGATGGGGATCCCAGATACTGACCCATATTCCGGGATAGGTTTAACCAATGTTATATAAGATAATTTCCGAGTATTTTCGGACTATGATGTAGATTTCTTTTGATGAAACCAAGGACACAGTTTGCTTTTTTACAAATCTTATTAATGTGAATGTTCCAGTTCAGATCATTTGCTATGTCAGACCCGAGATAGGGGTTTGATGAGACCTCTTTAAGTATAGTGTTGTCTATTTCATAGTATTGAGTTGGTTTTGGTAAGGCGCGTAATGTGTAACACTTTTTCGCATTAAATCTCATACCCCAGGCTTTTTTTTGCCCAATCCTCAAGCTTACTGAGGTCTTGTTGTAATGCTTGGTGATCTCGTGCGCTCCTGATCTTTCGGCATAACAAACAGTCGTCTGCAAACAATCGTGTTTGAGAAGTGACACACTCTGGCAAATCGTTTATATGGCACAAGAGGAGAAGCGGGCCAGGCGGCAAGCACTGTGCCCTGTGGGACCCCGGATTCCACCGGGAACTCCTCAGAGCAGGCTCCCTCGATAACGACCTTCCGCATTTTTGTCTGGATACCAAATCGCTATTATATTTAGAACCGTGATGAATCATCAAATGAGATTGCTAATATTATGTTGAACATTTTTACAAGCAGGTTCACTATTTTTTTTACAGAAATCGACGACTGTAAACCATCACCTTGTCAGAACAACGGTACATGTGTAGATGGAAGTAACTCATACACATGTGTCTGTAAACCTGGTTATACAGGTACGGCGAGTTTTTAATTAGATTTAAAGACTGCTCAATATGTTATCCCGCATATATGTCGTGTTAGGCGTATCAGTTTATCCATAGACTAATAGAAAAACAGACCTACAACTTGACTTCGTAAAACAATGTAAACGAGATGAAATAGGTTCATATCCGGTTGTGCGTATTTCAAACTAGCCTCAACTCAAACCGGATGTAGAACCATCCGATCTCAAAACCCATGTAAGGAACCGAGACAAATACACTGAAATACATGCAATTGGTACTTTAACACCGAGGTGCTGGGGGAACCAGACTATTTGAGAGGCTAACCCTAACCTTAATCCTAACCCTAACCCTAGCCCTAGCCCTAGGCATGGTCCTGACCCTAAAGCGTTCCCCTAACCCTTATTAGAAACAAAAACTTACCATTAACCCTAACCCTAATCTCGACTGAATAACGGCCAGTTCCCCCAGCACCACAGTGTTAAAGTATCGGTTGCAAAATTTGCGTCGTAGACTTACCATTACGCCAAGCATAAGTTGGGGATCTCCTCTACTATTAATCTATGGTTTATCAAGAAAATATGTCAATCAGTTCAATTCACAATTTTCCTCCTGTCTCGACAATGATCACTTTATGCCAGTAAAAAGCATACATTATTTGAAATTTCAATTTCAAATATTTTCAAATTTCAATAATGAGGAACGCGGGAACAGCAATTAGCCCGGAAATCGAAACATACATCCGGGCTTCTGAAACATGCATACAAATTTTCTCTTAGCTTTCATGGTTAATCCACTAAAATGTTGTATACTAACTGTACTTGTGTTAGCGATGTTGGCTATCAACTTGGCTCAAAGTTTAACAACCAATGATTTTCATACAGGTAAAAACTGTACCATATTTGACTGTGCCTTCAATGAGTGCAAGAACGGAGGGAACTGTACGGGATATAACTATGGTTATAACTGTACTTGTCCAAATGAGTTTGCTGGTGATCGATGTCAACACCAGCGAGGTCAGTTTAAGCATATTCCCAATCAAAAGTAACAAAGATGAGATGACATTCTAACGGATTTGCGAATTTTCTGAAATACACAAATGCATATCACCTACATGCAACGGAATTGTTGTTAAAAATCTGTAAATTGACAATTTACTTTTGCATTTAATGACATGTTACTCTTCGATATAGCAAAGTACTATTACCTCAGTAAAATCCATATTGTGTCGCAATTTATTGATGCAATATGATTAATTCAATCATATATCAATTCATTTTCTTATTTATTTATTGAAAGTTGATCACATAAATAAAAACTGCAATTTTGTTAATTTTGAACATTTTTCTCAAACCTTTTAGTACATGGGGGTTGGAGTTCGTGGGGAATGTTCAATGAATGTACAGTCTCGTGTGGATCTGGTGTACGAAAAAGAACAAGATTATGTGCGAACCCTCAGCCAAGCCATAGAGGAAGAGATTGTGAAGGGGCAGACTCAGACAGCGAAAAATGCAACGTCCAAGGTTGTCCAGGTAATGGAGGGTTCTTCGGACATTACATTTCTGTACACATACATTAACTCATTTTGTTCTAGTCATTTGAGCAATAACGAATCAAAAAAAATTCTAACATGACATGAAATTTGCCAAAATTTCAAGTGCCTCTTGATAAAATCAGTAAGTGTTTTCCCATTTCTAGTCGATGGTGGCTGGAGTCACTGGTCCACGTGGTCGACATGCTCACGCGACTGTGGCACAGGAAGTCGAAGCAGAACACGCGCATGTGATAATCCAAAACCATCTAACGGTGGTCTAAACTGTATCGGAATTAATGAAGTAAAAGAAGAATGCAACCAACACCCTTGTCCAGGTATTGCTTTATCGTGTACAATTATTTGTTATGATTGTGTTATGAATCTATTCAAAAGCAACTACACAGTATGTGCTTTACTGAAAAGCTGCATTTGGTGTGGTACTCTTTCAGACCGAAACAAATTTTTGAAGATGTTAACATCTTGCCAGGCGACGACGTCAACTGTAGACTCAAGTGGATCATTACCCGTGATGCCATGCCAATGAAAACAATGCTGCTTGTTAATCTAAAACAATGTATTATTTCAGTGAACGGTGGTGTTGGTCCATGGTCTGCTTGGTCAGTATGCTCCCAGACCTGTAATGTCGGTGAGCAAGCCAGAAATAGGTCCTGTGACAATCCTCCACCAGCACACGGCGGCAATGACTGTTCAGAACAAGTTTACGAAGTAAAAATATGCAACAACCAAACGTGTCCCCGTGAGTATCTGGTATTTATAAAGAAAAAATATATCTGCATTTAATTTTGATTTGCTTTTAACAATTAAGTTTGTATTCTTAGTTTGTGGCAGTAAAACTCACATCTTCATATGGAACTCTATCATATTGTAGCTCCACCTCCATGTGAAGTGCAGCCATGTCAGAATAATGGCACGTGCTTCAACAATGGTACTGACTATGACTGTAGCTGTACACTTGGATATCAAGGTATGTACAATGTATAACGGTTGCTGAGAGATTACAATATCTCAACGTTAAAATGCCGTCGGTGATATCTTCCGATTGAACGTTCAAGGGTGCTGCAACGTCTTTGGTGATGGTCCATCAGAGCAGAACGTTGCGTCAAATAACAATGACTGTGACGTTATTGTTCTAATACAAATAAATGTATGCTTTTACTGGCAGAAAGTGATAAATTTTGAAAAGACAAAAAAATTCAGAAATTCCCGGTCGGGTTCTGAATTTTTCTGTTATTATTCTAGTTTGAATATGAGCTAACCTGGTACTCTAACCAGCCTCAAAATATATATAATGGAAATCTAAGAAGTGCTTTCAGTTTGACTTATTTAATTTCAAGTACATTCTTTTAAAACACCACATAATTATATTTGTTTATGCTTCCAGGAAAGAATTGCATTCTTCACGATTGCCGCAGAAATAACTGTCAGAACAATGCTACTTGCATCGGTCTTGAGGACGCCTATGAATGCGCCTGTCAAGTAGGCTTCACTGGACAGTTCTGTGAACTTGAGATAAGTAAGACAATTATGAATTTCCTGTTTGTTCACATGTACATGTACATGAAAATGTTTAAAACAGGTATCGTTTGCGATATTGATCGCCATATATGCAATATCTTTGGGGGCGTTATAGCTACTTGGCGTGGTAACTGTTCCTTATTGGAATGAATATTAACGTTTTATTTCTGTTAAAACGCTTTGTACATTATGAACCATTTTGAGAGAATGAAGTGAGAATGACGTCAAGAAATGAAAAACATTCTCGTTGTTTTAGTTGATGGTGGCTGGGGAATTTTGGACGAATGGGGAAACTGCAGTAAAGAGTGTGGTGGAGGTCAAAGGTCAAGACAGAGATTTTGTGACAATCCTTCTCCTGCGAACGATGGCAAACAGTGTGGTGGCGACAAAACGGAGACTTCTGCTTGTAATCCAGTGCCATGTCCGAGTAAGCGTTTTAAGAAATTCCTATTTGTACAGTTGTCTTTTTTCTATTGTTAAAGCTCATTTTTATCTGAAGGACAGTCAAAATTAGAATTTGTGTTATGGTGAGAAAGGAAATACGGGAGGTTTGTAGTCAATTCTTTACTGGATACAGATGGTACCTATAGCCCACCATATCACAACAAGAAAATATATGATTTCGCCTTGTTGTATTGTTGCACAGATAGTTTAATTTTTTGCAGCTTGCAATCCACCGACCCTCTTATTTGCTCCTATAAACGGCAGATTGAAGCCCTGCTCGAAGGACGATGACGATAATATGGCATGTCGTGTTTATTGTAAGAGTGGCTATGGGTTTAGCTCGCCTGTTCCCTTGGGTGGCGTGTATGAGTGTGGTCCAAAGACAAGTTGGTTATGGAACGGTCAAGCAGATCGGAGTAGATTCTTCATCCTGCCGGATTGTTCAGGTTTGAGATCATCATTTTGTAGAATTGGTGCATATGACCCGGAATATAGAATAAGAAGTACATTTGAAAAGACAGAACAAATTTGGAAACGAACTGGATAACAGAAGGTTGATGTATAAACATTGTATACCCATGTTAAAAAAATGATCTGACTTTGATTTTTTGTATTTTATCAGCGTCTAAAATATCAAAATGCAAAGTACGTGTAACTCTTGATAATAATTATGTTGACTCATTAATACATGAGGTACTTTCCATTTCTAAAAGAGCACCCCCGGATAGATGAGCGCTCTCTCAGAAAATTTTCGAGCGCCCACTAGTAACTTTCCTCTCTTGATTGTTGCAGCTGTCTCAGAACAAAACCAGCAGGTGGTTACTACTGTTGATGTGACGTCATT
>JAOXYC010199018.1:0-11786 GCA_028565715.1 Phoronis pallida
GACCAGTTGTCTAAACATGAGACCGCATTGAAAGAGCCTGGCAAACCCCATTTCAAATTGTCAAAAATTCAAAGAAAGTCTGCAAATGAAATGTTGGATAACGGAATGAATATACTCTTTCTCAAATAAACCCATGTCAGTGAACCATATTGCTTTCCAATTCTTATTATTATATTAATAATTTCATTTGTTTATAATTTGTTCTGCAAACATCAAAAATAAAAAATTACGATAAAAAGTCTGAACTGCTAAAAAGTGATTGTGGTAATTACCAGCAGATTGCATTTCTTATAATGTTACTTGAATTTTGTTTGTTGATTTATATTACTTATATACTGTGGCAAAGGTTTGTCTCCTCTAAAATTGGACTCGATGTGTCCTTTATTCAAAAAGACCAATAGCACTGTTGATTGTTTTCCATTCACTTATTTGTGTATTGAATCGTTATATTCAAGAAATACTCAATTTCTGATGACAACTCATCACTATTTTTGTTCATATTGTCTTTATTATAAATTGCCTCCAATAAAATGCCTTGTTTATATTGTCAGGTCACAACCTCCCATGACCCTAGGTCATTGATTAAAGGATGAGTGGGGAAAACTCACAGACTACAGAAATGGGCAAAGAAAATGAAGACAAGACTGCATCTACGGTACATGACTATGGCATAATAAAACAGTTTTTATTGTCAAAAATAACCTATAGTTAGTTAATTGATAAAATCAAACAATATCCACAGCTTGAAAGATGAAGTTTGTGTGCACTAATTAAAAGCAAATAAAAAATCATAATTCCTACTGAGAAAATTATATGCCATTACAACAGTGAATGCATTATATTTAGACAATGAAATACAATTACATGACATCAATACTAATTACTTGTATTATAAGTTATTTACGGTTCAATTCTTGTTTTACAGTCGGAAAACAACAGCACTGGAGGGGGTCCGCCTAACATTGTTCAAGATCTGCCCATAGAGTTGCTACAAGCGGGTTGGCGTAAATACTGGAGTAAAAGAGAGAATATGTGTTATTATTTTAACAAGTTCACCAACCAGTCCCTATGGGAAATGCCACAGTTAACTTCTCCACAGGTACCATCTAGGTTCAGTAATAATGAATAAAATATTTATTTTGTCTACAGAAATAGCCGGTTTTAATATGTTTTTCAAGACAAAATAAATATTTAATTCATCTTAGAACAGAGAAAAATGAGCTTATGCTCATACAGTAATAATGATTATACAACCTATGTTGAAATAACTCGCACAATAACTTCATTCAATATGCTGCCGAATACGTTCACGTGATCACCGGTTATTTAATGATGACGTTAAATGCATTGTTTCATTCATGTTATTTTTTAAAAAGTCTGTCACAAATCAGAAAAAAGGAACTTATTTGGTTCATTGTTTGTATAAATAGGTTATTTTGCAGTGTTTGAATATGAGGTGAAGTTATTTGATCTCAACTTGAATCGTATGAAGTTCATCCGATTCAAGTTTCAATTGAAATAACTCCGCCTCATATTCAAACCCAAGCTAAATAATCTATCATTGTAAACAAATTATTATGAGACAGTGGAACTTAAGACATTTTAATTGTTTTTAAAAATTGTTTATTGATTATCAGTAGGATAGAAGAACCCGTAGTAAAATACTTTTCATTCTGTTCAATACAATCAGGACAATAAATATTACAAAAAGGATGATACAACAATAACAACAAAATATATACAATAATGCTTCACACAATCAACTGTTCATGACTGGACTAAATTAGGAGATAGGAGCAAAACATTCAATTTATCTTGTATTGAAAACCACATTGATTCATAAGCTATAATTTCAATTAAATTCTACATTTGTCTTTGTAGCCTGATCCTTATGGTGATCCACTTGGAATAAGTACGCCCTCCCCTGGTAGTGTGACAAGCCCCCCGCCTTTTGACACACACGATATCCGTCTGTCCCGACTAAGCACAGATATTCCTCCAGCGAGTATGGGTCACAAACGAAGGGCTAGTGGTGACATCGGTGCTAGTCCAGCTAAAAGAGTTGCTCCCAGTATTGGGTAAGAGCTTTTCGAATGTATTAACTTGCAGTGTAAATTGTATAATTGTCAAGTGTTGTGAAATCACAAGGGCCCTGAATTTCTTTTCTAAAGACAAAATGCTGTGTTTTCTATACTTGACAATAATAATAATAATAATAATAATAATAATGTTGGTGCTTATATAGCGCTTTTTATTCAAAGCGCTTTACAATGATTATTTTCCCAGGTTGCGGAACTGTTCACTCAAATATCATTCTCATATCAGCCATCATACTAGAACATTTGTGTCGAAAAAGTTGACAGATTCCAATTAATTCCATTTACAATTGCAGCAGAAGATTAAAATCTTTAGAAAAACATTTTTCCCTAGTCTGGTTTCTAAAAATTATCTGCAAGGACAATCCATTAACATTCTTTGTTCATTTCAGGCCTTTCTGGAACTTTGAGATCCCAAGCAACAGCGTAATCTACGAGCGACCCCCATGTATATTACCCCCACCCCATCCTGATGTTGAACAAGCTAGGGCACTTTATGCTATAAAACTACGCCAACAGTTTCAAGAGCTCTGTCATACTAGAGAAGGTACTATACAGTTACATTTCCTATATTCATAGTGACTGGAATAAAATTACCTTGAACCATTAAATGATGACTTGGTCACCACAAATAAACCCCTTCATGATTTACCAGAACTCCATATCATGATGGAAATTGCTGATTTTTAAGAAGCGTGACTTGAGAAATGCTATCTGACATAGCATGACTGTTAAATTCTGATGATCTGTATTCATGAGAAGTTGATCTTTTGACCAACATAGAAAGTAATAATTCTGAATTGCTCTGTTGCTATGTGTTCTATCGTATTCTCATTCATCATTTGAAAAAGTTATATTTTAAATACTTGCCGTCAAAACCATACATTAATTAATATTTTAAATGTGTTCAGAGACAATGTTGTTTTCCTGTGTTTAAGGAAGTAGAGCTGTATTGGTGACCATAAAAGTAATAAAAATAAATTGAAGTGAAACTTGCCCATTTAGAACTGCATGCACCATATTTGGAATATTCCAAAATTTCTAGCTCCGCAAATCAATTTAAATGCGTTCCTGAATGCCTTTTAGAGCTTAAAATAACTAGCATTGGCCAAATTTTAATTTGTAATAAGTGATTTTTGCCACCCGTACCTTAACATTTTTCAAAAATATTTGCTGCATGTCTTAGGTTTTTATACTTAGAATACAATAAGTACAACGATTTTCACTGCAATTTGTTTTTATGGCCATGGATATGGCTTATGCATCTTTAAGATATTTCTTGTCCATTGAACAGGTATAGATGCCCCAACCGAGTCTTTTAACAGATGGGTTCTTGAAAGAGGTGTTATAAACAAGGGTTCAGAGCCCTTCTTCCCTAGTGACTGTACACCCGAAATCTCAAAGTCATTATACAGGGAAATACTGAATGACTTACCTATGAAACTGTTCAAACCAAAATACTCAGGAGATGCCCGGAGACAGTTGTCCAAGTATGCCGAGGCAGCAAAGAAAATGATAGATTCTAGGTGAGCTTTATATTTGTTGAAGTGTATTCTCTCTAATAACTACATATTCCCTATCACTAAGCAGTAAGCACCCCTCCGTGACAGTTTTTCAAGTAATTTTTGTAGGGGGAAATGTGTCAATATTAGGAAAAAAAACGAAGTGAAATCCCAAAAATGAATGGCTGTGGGTGAGAACAGAGTTATCTGAGTAACAAATAGGTGTCAGTGCATGTGGATTTTTCAAGCACCCTGGGTGCATATTAAGAAAAACATGGTAATTAGTTTCATTTGATGCTTGTCCAATTATTTCATTTATGAGAACGCCAGAGTGATAAGAATGGTGATAAAAAGGGCAACAGCCTTTGAATGAAACTTGTGATTTAGTATCATAAGTTGTTAAGTACTTTATTTTTTGTAAAACAGATACTGTACAATAAATGTTCAAAATATATTAAAAACAGGGTTTTTTTAAAATTTATTTTGATAATTCCTACAGGAGCACAACACCAGAAAGTCGGAAGATTGTCAAATGGAACGTAGAAGACACATTTCAGTGGTTGAGGAAACAGTATAACGCTTCATATGAAGATTATCTGGTAAGATAATCTTCTTTTGCTTTTTGACAAAATGTGACTGTTAAAGATTTTCATCTTTTTATTCAACTTAATTACATGCTGTCTATTTTCAACATAGAGTATACAATACAAGTTTGATGATGAACATCTGTTTTGGCAAAATATGGCAATAAATCTAGACAGTGAATTGATGGTAAAAATTGAAGAATATATATCTTATAGCTCAAAAGAGATGTTTAATATTAGTGATAGGTTCGAAAAACTACATTACATCAATTATTTTGAAACGACAGAAAAAAATGAAACTAACCCAATCAAGTTTTTTGTCTTCAAATTTATCAATTTGGCCATTAAAAAACAAGAATTCATTGTTTTTACATCAATAATTATGATATGATATTTAACGAGTCAAACGAAGTTTAACAAAGGTCAGAAAATATGCATGCAAAATATACATTTTAACCATGCAAGACTATTCACACAATTTGTTCACTATTGAATTTTCAGGAGAGACTAGCCCACCTCAAGCGACAATGTCATTCTCATGTGTGTGAAGCATCGAAGACATCTGTAGAAGGAATTTGTTTAAAAATATACTCACATTCGTGTGAATATGCTACTAAACTTAGAGAAAAACACTGGAAAATACTCGCCGAACATAATATAAAAGGTAGGGCTAACAATTATCGATCTATTTTCTGCAGAAATATACTAGAATTATACAAAAAGTATTGTTCCATAACTTGAAAGAGTTCTGATCTTGATAAGTCACGTAACGAGTGTAGAATCCTTTTCCTCACATGAAATCTTAACGCGCAATTTTACTTTCAAATATCACATCACAAGCTGTTGTCACATTCACCACAATCATGTATTTATTTTTGAACAAATATTGAATGGGTGGAATAGTACACACAATCCGTGATACTTCAGCGGATATGATTTAAAATTTAACAACTTTTGGATAAGTGGCAGAAACAAACTTATCATGTGAGAATGATTATATAATTTCATGGTTTCATTATTTCAAAAAAAGAGTATTCATTCATAACTTATTAAGTTCTATTTATAAATATGCCTCTGATATGAAGTGATAAAAAGGAAATAATTTTTCTTTTAGAACTTCAGCCGTTTCCGGAGTTGGAAAAACCTAAAAAAGTGTTCTGCTATAATATACAGATGGCAGTGCCATGTCCTAGACTACCTACTGTTGAACACTTCAATGAGGGTGATAACATGACGCTACGATATAAAGGGGAAACACAGAAAATTAATATTCACCATTTTCAAAAACTAGTAAGTGTGTTTACGTTTATTTACACTCATTGGTGTTTGTGAACATGAAGTGTTCTATTTGCCTCAGTAAGGGAATTACCATTGGTCGATTAGCTGCTTCACAGGTGTCATCAAATTGCAATATATTAGTTTGTTCTCGATACAGTTTTTGCTAGTGGAGCAACTCCTAGATTAAGGTATTTGTGTACCATACACGTTGAGGTATAATAAAAATCTGAAAATTTTGAGGTGGACTTTTGCATCTCAAATGTATAATCAGTACAAGTGCATTTATATAATCAAGAATTGTTTTAATTGGGGAGTGGACTTACACAAGAGTTTGAGCTTATTGTTTATTGCACTGGTCAAGTTATTGATATGTCAGTATTACAACATAGTTATTACAGTTCTGACCTGTTTCTTTACTCAGGAGCAGCTATATAAACTAAATTGTCGTGAAGACTATAAATTCGACAACTTCCTGGCAAGAACATGGTGCTTACTAAGAAGATATCAGGTACAGTTTTCTTATTTATCACCATGAAAATTGAAAAGTGAATTTTGTTGTATGAAATCCTTCCCCCAGTCACAGTAAACTTCACAAGGCCATAAGCTATCCTGGTGTTTAAGGTGTTGATAGGGTGTCAACCCATCACAGGTTACTTGCAACCCCTAGTCAACAAAAAGTAGTATCAAAAAGTGTCCATATATAAAACTGGACCCATTTTTCAATTTGAATAGATTTCAATATTTATTTATCTGTTTGAATATCTTTCTGTATTGATAAGAAACAAATGATGAACCCTTGATAACCATGATGTCGAACAACTCAATAATTCACGATAATACATTGACATTTTGATTCAAATTACTAGAATTATTCTCTGTAAATGTTTTTCATTAAATATATTTTTCAGACATTATTTGGAATTTCACGGAATGAGGGGTTCGGACTTCAAGGTGCTCTACCAGTGTCAGTGTTTGAGTGTTTACACAGGGTGTTTGGGGTGACGTTTGAATGCTTTGCTTCACCACTCAACAGTTATTTTAAACAGTACTGTTCAGCATTCAAGGACACTGACTCATATTATGGCTCAAGGGGGTTAGTATTGCAACCTTGCAACCAGCTTTTGACAAAATGTTTATTTTTTATTAAAACGCAGTGTGAAATATTAATTTTTGTAACCCAATATTCTAATGATTAGGTCTGTTCCATTAGAATTTTACCTTTAATTTTCTGGATCTTGGGAGACATCTCGTCTCCTTCAATGGAGTGGTGGGAATGGTCTTCGTCCCTGAGATCTCGAGAGATGCCGTAAGTGTCTGTCCCAAGTAGACGGCAGTGATAAATGATAAAATGTGAACAATGATCTTGATTGAAAAGAGAAAGATCAGTGCTGTGAAGAAGTGTACTTCTTGAGCTTCAACATGGGTGAATATCACTGCTTTGACAATGCACCTTAGGGGTCTCGGCTCTAAGATGTGTGATATAAGTGAGTTTGTAGCATTTCCAAAAATTATTGACAAAAATTGATGAAACTAACAGAAAATGCTTTCCTTATATTTCAGGCCAATATTAGACTTCCATCCAATAGCAGGGTCTTTTGAGGCTAATCCACCATTTTGTGAAGAACTTATGGAAGCCATGGTCGACCATTTTGAGGTAAGCAACCTTTCTCTGATTAGTTATGACAGTTCTATGATATAGGCTAATGACAGTTCGACGATCAGCTTATAGACATATAGATATATTGAGTTTAATTTCATAGTGACTCAAGTTTTAAACTTTTAAGTTTTTTCTTTGCTTGGATAATGGAGGTTGAGGTTAAAACCTCCATTTTCCAAGCAAAGTGCCTGTATGTAGACAACATGTATATGAACAATACATTTTTGAAGTGAAATTCAAAAGTTGCAATCAAGGTTTCTAGTCATGTCTTACTAATAACACTTTCTTGTTACAGAGCCTACTGTCAGAGTCGCAAGAACCACTCTCCTTCATCGTATTCATCCCTGAGTGGCGAGATCCCCCCACTGAAGCACATGTCAGACTAGAATCTAGTCAATTCAAGAAGAAACAAATCATTATTCCTGCATTTGAACACGAATATCGCCATGGATTTCAGCATGTCTGTTTAGAGTAAGCATTTAAGAAATTTATTTTTATGAATTGTTCTTTTATTAAAGCAAAACTTACCTGCATTCATTACCGAAGTGCAGCCATGTATTATTATTATTGAAATAAGAATCCCACATCTCTGACCTGGGAATTTGACCTAGTGACAACTAGTCAGTTTCTCTACCCTCCAGAGGTTAACAATTGGGAATGCTGAAAATAAACTTGGGTGACCCTATACGTGATTGAGGGTATGCAGTCAATTGGTGTAAAAGCCCCAAAATGGCATGTTTTTTCAAAAAGGGATAAACTTTTTCCGAAAAAAACAGAATCTCTGTTTACGTCATTCACTATGTCATCACTTTTATTATAGGAGCGAGCTGAGTATCAAGTCGGGTCATGGGACGCTGGTAATCTTCCTACAGAATGAAGCTGGCTTTAACAAGTGGGGACCAACACCAGAGAGGGTGAAAGAACTGATATTAGCATATCAGCCTAAAACAGCACCGGTTGAAAGCATATAAATGGGGTTGAGGAGTGGATACCAGATTAGTCTAAAACAGCACTAGTTGAATGAGAGGGAAATCTCTGTAAAGGATGTGCTACAAACCAATTTTCATCGATCTTTTTTTGACAGTGCATGGCAGATTTCACAATATAAGGAATTTCCAGATGCAATCACATGTATAAATTAGTATTCTCTCATCAGACCAGATACATTTTTGATGAAATTTCTATATGTTATCTGATTTCATTGCAAAGGTCAGAGCCATGTGAGAATTCACTGAATATCAAGGACTCTCATGCCTTTCATCTTGGCAATTTATTTTGGTGTAACTAAAGGTTTTCGCTGAAAATTAGATTGTGACAAAACAGACATTGGTTTGACGCACATTCTCAATACTAAACTCAGTGCTGAAAACGGGGAAATACTAGTACTTGTACATAGTTTTAAAGGTTTTCCATCTGTTATTCATTTGAATGTAGTTTAGTTTTAACTTCCCCACCTAGGAAACTGTATTTATTTGACTAGAACAACATGTGAGTTCTCGAAAATTTTATTTTGTTTCTGCAGTCACCAATTTTGTTTTATATTTCCTTTCAAGCAGATTTGAATTTGGTGAGGGAAATATTATTTTAACCTTTTTTATGTCAGCTCTTAGTGTAAAGTAGGTCATTAAATTTTGTTTTAATGTTCGTCTCTTGAGGTTGATCCGTTTTATAGAGTTATTTTTAATTTTGGTTTTTATTTTTAATTTAAATATGTATATAGATAAATTGTAAATATTTGCTCCTTTTTGTTGGGAATAGACAGAGGAGAAAATCATGATGATGGGGATAGAAATTCAGGGTTTGAGTGAATCATGGTTATTAAAAACTCAATTTATAAGTTAATGGAAGTCACTTGTGACGTCTTAGAGGTTGTAAAATTTTTAATCATTTTGTTTTTTTTTCTCATGGGTCCATTTATCATCATTTCAATTTTTACCATTTTGTTGATCACCATTTTTATATCCCTGGCTTTGGATCAGTGTTTTTTTTTTACGTTACTAAACAGTCGTATTATAAACTTATTGCTTTTGTGTTATATTACTGATATCAGCCTAAATGTCAACTTGATCACTCAAACTTTTAAATTATCCTATTAAGGGCCTACATATTATTTCCTCAATCTTAATACAGTACTGAAAATCGATTTTTCTGATGTAACTGCCATTTTAAAAGGTTTCAACATTATAATGCTTTATATTAGTTTTACGAAATAGGCGCTCATCAGTTCAAATTTAACAGATTATGATATATTGTGTAACGAGTTACTCTCGCAACAGTGATAAATTATCTTACGATAGTAGTGACGGGCTGCATATTTTGTTGTAAAATGTTCTCAGAACCATGACACTTCTGTCATCTGTTCTTTACTGTGCAGACAACCCAACCAGGAATCGCCAAACTCAACCTAAGTTCTTGAAAGTGATCCAACTTTGGAAAAAAGAGCAGAGTTTGGTTTGGAAATCCCGAGTCATCTTTTAATGTCCTATTCAATTGGTGTCATTTTGTTGTCAGAAAAGTAAAGTTGTTTTTAAGAATCTAGAAAGTGTTTCCATATAAGTCTGATTTAGGTATAATGACATTAGGCTGTACAGACCGTCAACTCTAGTTCGGACAATCTGTGTTTTTGTATTAATTGTATCAAATAAATGTAATTTTTGAATATCATTTCATTAAATGGATTGTTTATACGTGTCAATTATAAATCATAATTTAAAACCAAAGTATCCGTTTGTTTTTCTATAAAAAAAACATTTTATTACTCATTAACATACACTTCATCCCGTATGGATACAGCCACAGTGACAAGTTACTCCACATGGAATTGTCAAATTGAATCATTAGAGAACCTAACAAGTCAACAACATAATAAGGTCCGTAATTTGTAAAAACGAGTTGAAAGAATCTAATAAGTGGAAGGTTCATAATTTGAATGCATTTTAAAATGTGAAAATGATGTTTGCTGAATCGAATCATACATGAAGCACACAATGAACAATGATATTGATTTAATTTCAAACCACCATTGATCAGTTCTTCTCAGAAGTTGTCGAGGAGTGTGAGAATTCTATTCTGTTCAGCTTCCCTGCTTTCTTTATCTTTTGAGTCACCAATATTACCAGCATACTCTGAAAAAACATCAATACAGTTTATGCAATTAATAGACTCGTATCACGAAGACAACATTTTGAATCAAAATCAAGTTTTGTCGTACAGAACAAGGTAACTTGCGTGTGTTAACGTGCAATGAAATGCGACTCGTGCTTTTCTTAGCAAATGATTTCTTTTTCCCCCGAGACAAGCCTCATTCTGATGACTTGTCAATAACTATTAAAACAGAAATGACCAGCCCAATAGACAAAACCCATTTCAATGATCCGCCTTGTTAGATGAGACATCACTTTTCTATTTGTTCTTATTACTATCAAAACAAAATCATGCTGTCACATCACACATGTTGTCAGCGCATTTAATAGGGCAGCACATTCAATAGGTTTGTTTATTAGACAAGCAAATTGCTCTGACAATTGGGAGAGCCTGAAACTTGTGATTAAATCAAGTCTGGACTGGGCAACTAACTAGTAAATTTCCAGTCAACTGAGCCAAGAATGAGCCACTGGCAACGACTTGGAGCTAACCTGCAACAGATGTGTTCTTATTCATATCCATTTGGCCAATAAGGAAACTTACTTGAAAAGCAGAGTATAAAGAGTATAAAGACGTTTATTCTGCCGCTGATACTGGAAAAGCATCTAACTGTATGAGCCTCACAAGGTATGGGAAGGACTTACCAGTAACTAATACTAGTGAATGAAAAAGACCATCAAGTAGCCAAAACTAACCTCTCATAATGCTCCTTATAGCTTTGACAGATCCTCCTCTCATGTTTAGAATTTGGAATACTCTTTGTTTTATCTGAAATAAAAAACAAAAAATTCATTTCTTATGTATGTAAATGTCAAGAAAAAATTAACACGGACAGATATGGCCTGGTTATGATACACATTACTTCCAACCATACTCTATGTCAGTATTATATCTTATTTATTGAGATGTGATCATTTCAAATAACATCTGAAGGGAGGGCTTCATTAAAATACAAGTACTATTAATTCAAAATATTGATGGGCCAACATGTAGAATTTGTTCCAGCATTTGCGCGTGGGTGTGAATGTGTGTTGCCAAATATAATTTACAAAGTTGTCCTATATACAGGGAGAAATCAAGGCTGCCTAATCCTAGGAGCAAATTTTTGCTTGGTAAATAAGAGTAAAAAAAACTTGCAGAAACAACACGTAATATTTGATATTTGTTACATCTATTGTGAAATCGGGCAGTTAATAACATGTCTGATCATTATTATTATATGTTGTCATAGCCTATACCCGGGATAAAAATGATACTGTTCACTTTAATATCTAGTAGTCCTGCAAAAGATTTCTACAAGGTTCAATCATCTAATACAACTCACCGTCTCTATACCACTGGAACAGACTTCCAACATAATATAGTCCACAAGCTGTAGAGTGAATAACCCAGCATCTAAACGCTTCAAATAAAATTCTTCTTCTTTTACCTCATCTATTGTTCCTCCATAATACTTGATTTCCTATCAAAATCAAATACTAATTACCATCAACATAATCACAACAATACCTATTCAAATATTGTA
>JAOXYC010199129.1:0-11781 GCA_028565715.1 Phoronis pallida
TGTTGCCATAGCTTATACGGTTTTTGAGATATGAGATTCCAAATGTTGAAGCCATTTTTTTCCGGTCACCTGATATAAATTACTCAAACACTCTAAACTAGACCTACATTGGTGCGTGACTACTGGACAGAACGAACTCTTTAACTATGAAACTTTTCATCAATAATTCATATTTCAAAAAAATTATACCCGTTTGACCTTTTCTGATTCATTATTCAATGATAATGACATAAACAGCTTTTACATAAATTTTCAGAGTGAAATATAGGATATGAAACTAGTGTCATTATGAGTATGAAATTTCTAAAAATCTGACCTTTGAATTGATTGGTTTTCATTGAGTGAAACAAACTTATGTGAGAAAAAAGAGTACGGAATCAGAAAATCAGAAATTGACACGCTTTGCTCTGAGTTAAACAAATGCAGCACTCAGGTGAAACCTTACGTAAATTTCGTGAAATTAGTGATAAATGATAAACTCAAAAACTTTAAATGTAATTATTTGTTATACTCCCATAAATTATTGGGATCACTTTTATTCTCTTTACTCTCTATACTATATTTACTTTCATTAAAACACATTCACTGATGATAATTATGTTGTTATCAACTAGTTCTAAAACACTAAAAATCAGTTCTCCATTAGTGATGTTTTCAATTCTAAACCATTGCAAGCATTCTATTTACCATTTCTCAAAGTCACGGAAACTGTGGTGTGACAACAACTATAAAAAATTCGTTCGTAAATAATTGAAGATCGTTCCATCATAAATAACTTCTTTAGTGACATGGCATTAAAACAATGTTCAATTCGTTGTTACACGATAAATTCAAATATTTCTATTGACATTCGGGTTAGGGTGATAAGATAACATTAAGACGGCGTCCTTCCTTCACGACGGTTGTTAGCTATGAACACATATACATTACAATCAGTGAGATTATAGTAGTGTTGTCTACAGTTTAATCCCTATTTATGTTTTACTTGAGACAGAGATACAGCAGTTATTTTATGTTTACAAACATGGCGAACAACAACCGTTTAGATTGAAACTGATTTTCTGGAATTCTTGTAAATTGGGTGAGTTGATTATATCGAATTTCAAAATTGATATTGACAGCTGATTTACATGTAGTAGATAAAGTCGTTTCACCTTTAAACACTTGACCTTATGAGGTTTCAAAGATGAACCTGAATGCCTCGCCTTCTATTTTACAAGAGTTGCCAGAAAGCAACAACGACAATGTGTGGTAGGGTTTCTCGTAGGGGAGGTACAGGGGTGGGACACTCACCAAAGGTCCATCAGCTGCAAACAACGCCCGAATATTGTGCAACATTCGCGGTGGGCAAACATGTGCTGTACTACAGCAACAATCACGCCAGCAACTTAAAGCCGCATAGAACGCTTTATTGACGAAAATCGGCCTTTTTCAGGCATTGCCATCATATATATCGTTATGTTTGTCCAATGCATACCATTGCACAACCGACTTAGTAAAAAGAAACTAGAAAACTTGTACAAACACGGCGTTTGAAGTGAAACAAACCAGATTAATATTTGCTCGTCCAGCAAATTTAACTAGTTTCAGCAAATATCACAGCAAAAAAGAAAAGACAATCGTTTGCATTTCATTGCGCGTAAACACGCGCAAGTGGCATTGTTCGATTTTGATTCAAAATGTCGTCTTTGTGATATCAGTCTATTTTATGAAATCTTTACGCCCTAAGAAAAGTGGTTAATTATTCACAAAATTTCAAAACTTATGAAAGTGACTTTAAATTATAAAAAAAGCACCAATCTATAACGAAATTAGCAAACTCTGCCGCAAAACAAGGTTGAGACAAATTTATCAGTTTCTACGACCAAAAAAGGCTTTACCGTCATCGATTGTATTACAAAGCGAATCAAACATCAATGGCGATTGTCTTTCTGCTCTTGTCATATAGAATGTAATAAAGCATCTATCAAAACTAAAATTATCTTTGTCTTTTTTCAGGAAAGAAGTTCAACCAACAAATATGCACGAGGGCGGGCGTAACAGCATCTTAATATTTCTCGCATACACGAATATCTTGATTGTAACAGCTCAAACACCTATACCAACACTAGCAACTACTGTTCAAACTACCACATCAACACGAATAACCCCATCTGGTGGTTCATCTACACTAGATACCAAACCTACTACAGAATCACCAGGAGCCTCCACTACTACAACATCTGGTGGAATAGCAACACCAGATTCCCAAACCACTACCGCAACATCAGTGGCCTCATCTCCTTTAGCAACCAGTAATACCACAACACCACTTCTCCAAACTACTAAAGCATCATCAGTGACTTCCTCTCCTTTAGCAACCAGTAATACCACAACACCAGATCCCAAAACTATTACACCATCTTTAGTTACCTCATCTCCTTTAGCAACTAGTGATATAACAACACCAGATACCCAAACCATTACAGCATCATCAGTGATCTCCTCTCCTTTAGCAACTAGACGTATAACAACACCAGATTCCCAAGCTATTATAGGCCCATCAGTAACCCCATCTTCTTTCAAAACTAGTGGTATAACAACACCAGATCCCCAAACAATTTTAGCATCATCAGTGACCTCCTCTCCTTCAGAAACTAGTGGTATAACAACACCAGATTCTCAAACTATTTTAGGACCATCAGTAACCCCATCTTCTTTTGAAATTAGTGGTATTACAACACCAGATTCCAAAACTAATTTAGCATCATCAGTGACCCCCTCTCTTTTAATAACTAGTGGTATAACAACACCAGATTCCCAAACTATGTTAGCATCATCAGTAACACCCTCTCCTTTGGAAACCAGTGGTATAACAACACCAGATTCCCAAACTATTACAGCATCATCAGTAACACCCTCTCCTTTGGAAACCAGTGATACAACAAAACCAGATTCCCAAACTATTACGGCATCATCAGTAACACCCTCTCCTTCAGCAACTAGTGATACCACAACACCAGAAATCCAGACTATTACACCACCATTAGTTACCTCCTCTCTTACAGCAACTGGTGGTACAACAACACCAGATTCCCAAACTATTTTAGCATCATCGGTCCCCTCCTCTCCTTTAGAAACTAGTGGTACAACAACACCAGACTCCCAAACTATTTTAGCATCATCAGTGACCTCCTCTCCTTTAGAAACTAGTGGTACAACAACACCAGATTCCCGAACTATTATAGCATCATCAGTAACACCGTCTCCTTTAGGAGCTAGTGGTATAACAACACCAGATTCCCAAACCAGTTTAGCATCATCATTGACCTCCTCTCCTTTAGAAACTAGTGGTATAACAACACCAGATTCCCAAACTATGTTAGCATCATCAGTAACACCCTCTCCTTTGGAAACCAGTGGTATAACAACACCAGATTCCCAAACTATTACAGCATCATCAGTAACACCCTCTCCTTTGGAAACCAGTGATACAACAAAACCAGATTCCCAAACTATTACGGCATCATCAGTAACACCCTCTCCTTCAGCAACTAGTGATACCACAACACCAGAAATCCAGACTATTACACCACCATTAGTTACCTCCTCTCTTACAGCAACTGGTGGTACAACAACACCAGATTCCCAAACTATTTTAGCATCATCCATCCCCTCCTCTCCTTTTGAAACTAGTGGTACAACAACACCAGATTCCCAAACTATTTTAGCATCATCAATGACTTCTTCTCTTTTAGAAACTAGTGGTATAGCAACACCAGATTCCCAAACCATTTTAGCATCATCAGTGACCTCCTCTCCTTTAGAAACTAGTGGTACAACAACACCAGATTCCCAAACTATTTTAGCATCATCAGTAACACTGTCTCCTTTAGGAGCTAGTGGTATAACAACACCAGATTCCCAAACCAGTTTAGCATCATCATTGAACTCCTCTCCTTTAGAAACTAGTGGTACAGCAACACCAGATTCCCAAACTATTTTATCATCATCAGTGGTCTCCTCTCCTTTGGAAACTAGTGGTATAACAACACCATATTCCCAAACTATTATAGCATCGTCAGTAACCACATCTTCTTTAGCAACTAGTGGTATTACAACACCAGATTCCCAAACTATTATAGCATCGTCAGTAACCCCATCTTCTTTAGCAACTAGTGGTATAACAACACCAGATTCCAACACTATTATAGAATCGTCAGTCACCCCATCTTCTTTAGCAACTAGTGGTATAACTACACCAGATTCCCAAACTATTATAGCATCGTCAGTAACCCCATATTCTTTAGCAACTAGTGGTATAACAACAACAGATTCCCAAACTATTATAGCATCGTCAGTAACCCCATCCTCTTTAGCAACTAGTGGTATAACAACACCAGATTCCCAAACTATTATAGCATCGTCAGTAACCCCATCTTCTTTAGCAACTAGTGATATAACAACACCAGATTCCCAAACTATTATAGCATCGTCAGTAACACCATCTTCTTTAGCAACTAGTGGTATAACAACACCAGATTCCCAAACTATTGTAGCATCACCAGTCACGTTCTCTCCTTTAGTAACTAGTGGTGGAACAACGCCAGTTCTCCAAACGTTTATAACATCGTCAGTGACTTCGATCTCTCCTTTAGCAACCAGTGGTATAACAACACCAGATTCCCACACCATTGTAGCATCATCAGTAACATCCTCCCTTTTAGCAACTAGTGCTATAACAACACCAGATTCACAAACTATTACAGCATCACCAGTCACCTCCTCTCCTACACCAACTAGTGACATAACAACACTAGATTCCCAAACAATTGAAGCATCATCAGTAACATCCTCTCTTTTAGCAACTAGTGGTATAGCAACACCAGTTTCCCAAACTATAACAGCATCATCAGTAACATCCTCTCTTTTAGCAACTAGTGGTATAACAACACCAGTTTCCCAAACTATTTCAGCATCATCAGTAACATCCTCTCCTTTAGCAACTAGTGCTATAACAACACCAGTTTCCCAAACTATTTCAGCATCATCAGTAACATCCTCTCCTTTAGCAACTAGTGGTATAACAACACCAGATTCCCAAACTATAACAGCATCATCAGTAACATCCTCTCTTTTAGCAACTAGTGGTATAACAACACCAGTTCCCCAAACTATTTCAGCATCATCAGTAACATCCTCTCCTTTTGCAACTAGTGGTATAACAACATCAGATTCACAAACTATTACAGCATCATCAGTGTCCTCCTCTTCTACAACAACTAGTGGTACAACAACACCAGATTCACAAACTATTGTAGCATCATCAGTAACATCCTCTCCTTTAGCAACTAAAGGTATAACAACACCAGTTCTTCAAACGTTTATAACATCATCAGGAACAACCTCTCCTTTATTAACTAGTCGTACAACATCACCAGATTCAAATACTATTACAGCATCATCAGTGACCTCCTCTCCTACAACAACTAGTGGTACAACAACACCAGATTCCCAAACTATTGTAGCATCATCAGTAACCTCTCCTTTAGCAACTATTGCTATAACATCACCAGATTCTCAAACTATTACAGCATCATCAGTGACCTCCTCTCCTTTAGCAACCAGTGGTACAACACCACCAGATTCCCAAACTATAACAGCATCGTCAGTTACATCCCCTCCTACAGCAATTAGTGGTATAACAACACCAGATTCCCAATCTACAACAGCATCGTCAGTTGCCTTGTCTATTACAGCAACAGCCGAGAGCGCAACAAAACCGAACTATTTGACTACTTCAACTATAACATTAACTTCCCCTTCGTTAGCAGCTAGTAGTACGACAACACTGAACTATTTAACTACTCCAACAGCAACATTGATTTCCTCTTCTTTAGCTGCTGGTAATATGACAACACCAAATACATTAACTAGTCCAGTAACAACTGCCAAAACAACTGCAATGAAATATACAACAACTTATCAAAAACCATCTCAAACAGCCACACCGGCACCGATCGATAACAAGTTTCTGGTGATTATGATGGTCAGAGACAACGGCGATTTCAAGAAAGATCGTGCACTGTTCGAAATAAAAATAGAAGAAGGTAAATGCTATCATATCCCTCATGTACCTTGTTAAGGAATAATAGAAATATTATTTATGATAAAATTTATAATGATGATGATAAAGATGGTGACGATTTGATGATTATGAAGATGAGGAAATATGTTATGATGTTGACAATGATAATTTGACTGTATGGTAATGCATAGTTTTATCGAGTGGGCATAAATAAACCGGACTTTGAAATTCCGCGTTTTGTTAAACTTTTGATATACATGTAACCTAAAGTGAGCATAAATATTTGTGAGGTATTTTCTTGGGATACTTCAATCTCTTGATATTATCCAATACTAGAAAATTGGAATAATTGCTCAGCTAAGTTCTGGATAAACCTAAGACATGCAGGAAATATTTCTGACTAATCTAATTGTAGCAAATGGGTTTTAAAAGTTAAAAAAAAACTTGTTATTCTGCAGCCATAGTAATTCAAGGCTCGGGTCATTTATAGAAACAATTCAATTTAAATTAGTTTGTGGAGCCGGAAAATACAGGATATACCAAGTATGGTGTATTTTGTGAGTCATCAGGACATTTGTGGTCATTCTAAAACCTAAATAGATACAAACTTAATATTTCCGAATTAATGTCAGTGTTGCTAATGTTAAAGAAATCTGATTAAGGATTTAGAAATATTAAACCCCCCCACCCGATATTTATCAGTGTTTTACTTTTTAGGATTGAAAAAGTGCTACGAAACAGTGCTCTTCTTGGGTATACCAAGGTCAAGGCGGGAAGCAACTATAACACCAATCTATCGATTCATTGTAAGTTGTATTTCATGACATAATAACAATGTCCACATGATTTTCCGTTAAAGCAGAACAAGAAGGATGTCAGTGTAAAAACGTTAGGCTTGTAATTGCATACATTTTTTGTATATTTTTGAAAATCACTCTTCAAAAATATACAAAAAATGTATTCTTTTACTGGCCGAAAGTGATAAATACCGTAAAGACAGAAAAATTCGGAACTCGTCTGGTAACCAAATTTATGTTTTCCTTATAGCCGGTCAGCTGCTCTACCATCTGTGCTAATTTAGTAGTTGACAAGCTTAGATGGTAGATCATCTGACCACCTATCAGAGAGACCGGGTTCGATTCCCAGATCAGTTCCGGATTTTTCAGTCCTTTTACTATTCAAAAAAAAAAGTTTTTTAGTGAACCAAAATTTCCGGATCAAATTGATTACTTTGTAGTAGGTCTAATCCGCCATTGTCGTGGAGGACAAGCAACGTATTCGGCGTATGTTGAAGAACTAACACTTGTCTCCTAGTTTAATAAATGATTCAATTTCAGGTCGAGGATGCTGAGCTAGATGGGACAAACGTCAAAGTGACGTATTACGTCACTCTCGGCGGAAAACCTATATCTGCGGAATACGTAGTTGAAACGTTCAATAAACTTGACCTCTCGGGCTTGTCAGCAGGGATGGGATATTCCGTAAGTAAAAATAAATTTAAGCCACCTGACCTTCAAACTAGTCTTCAAAGAACTTCTTTTACGTGTGTTATGTGCGGGTCTGGCTGAATTGGACTTTCGCTAAAATATATACATAAACTCTGCAAATTAAATATGCAGAGGTCGTAGCAACCATGGACCATCATTTCAATGTTTACGAACTTAACAGAAGTATACACGGTCGAGGCTAGTCCAGCCTTCAGAGCGAAATTTAGTCTCCTAGAGTTCCTGTCTCGGGGGGGGGGGTTACTTCGTTAAATATTGAATACTTATGTGCCGCCCTCAGGTCAAACGCCACACCCATTTGGATATCCGGCTAAGCTTAAAAATGGTACCAATATGTATAAGTGAGGTCGACTGGTTGCCGGGCGGTATTGTCTTAAGACTCGCACCACTGCGATCCGGGTTCGAGTCCCGCCGGTGCCAGGTTGGCATTTTTGTAAAACTCATTTATCACCTCCGTGCCCATACATGTTAGTTAGGGTTAAGTTATGTTCATAATTAGTTAATATACTAGTTAACGTAATATTGTATGCAGGTATTGTCTGCTCTGTATTTATCACCCAAATGGGCGGCACATACGTACCCACCCCTACAATGGAAGTATACCCTCCAGGGGGTTTTGTGACAGATGGAAGATAAAATATGGCAAATACTAAACAAAGTTCATATCTTACAGTTCCGTCAGGTCATTCTCAGACGAGTATGCAAAATAGGCTCCAATCACTCTAGCAAAGGACGACCTAGAGATAACATGTACCATCCATTATGCATGCAATATTCCTTCCGTTCCCTTTTAGGTGGATGGGCCAGTGACAGCTTTTCTAACTCCTTCTCGGGACTGGTTGATTCCTGTCATCATTGTGTGTGTTATCGTATTCTTAATACTGGTGCTGCTAGCAGCATACTGCCTCAGGTCTAAGGTCCTGACAAAGAAGGTCAGAGTCCACGACAGCAGGGAAGAGGTAATTTTAATAAATAGATGGTTCCCTGGCTTTGTTCATTAAGAGAATTTAAGACCCAACCATTTATCTTAACATTTATTTTGTTTGGAGTCAGTAAATCGGTTACCGATGGTTTACATAGCCACAATTGAGTTTTCTATTTAATTGAATTTGGGCAAGAGGGGCTTTATACTGTTTGATTTGATGTGCAGAAAAAAATCGTAGCGTCTTCAACTAAGAAATGAGGGCAAATTTGTATGGCATCTGCTTAAAGTACGCCTTTCTTTTTATCACTACCAAAGCGTCAGAGTACGTTTTCAAATAAAATGATAAACTTTCTAATAATAAATTTTCAGTATCTTCTAAAAAACTCTCGATATGTTGTAGCTCTGTGAGAAGAACTCGTTAGCTGAACACCACCTTCGCGTTGACGTTGAGAAGGGCAAATTTGCGCAAGATTTGAACAATAGCTCAGCACATCTATCTACGGTAGGTATACCAAAGGCATATGTCTGTGCAAACTGGAAATGAATGTTTGGCTTTCACTCCATTTCCTCATCACAACTGACGTTAGTAGCCACTTATCAAAAGACAAGTTTTTACACCGTAGCTAGTTGCACCCTGTTCTTCATCACATGAAGTTAACAGTTAGCCTACTCATAAAAAGACAAGTTGTATTCTTAATTTTTGGGCTTAGGTAACCATATCTCATAGAATGCGGCCAGCTGAAATTTGTTTGCAAAACAACGTACACCAATATTAATAGCGCTATTATGCGTATATTCAGACAGAATTAGGACGGGCTGGATAGCTCAGTTGGTTAGAGCATCCGACCGGCAATAAGGACACCTGGGTTCGATTCCTAGATCAGTTCGGATTTTTTCAGTCTGTGTTCAATTTTCAATATTAGAATAGTTATAAATCTGTTCCACTGGAATTTACCTTCCTGGATGGATAAAGTACTACATTTTAATTATTGACGTACACCAATAGTTGTTAGTGTTTTCTTTTCCCTAAATTAGTGAGTTACAAGATGGTTTTTAAAATTTCATAATGTTTTATCAACTTTTATATTATTTCAATTAAAACGTCTTTGTTAGGTTGAAAAGACACATGGAAGAAAATCAGCGCAAAATGGCGAGGCTGTGAAACTATTAACTTACACCAAGCTGGACGAGAGGGCAGATTCCCACGGAAGACAAAAACTGCCGCCATTAGCCCCGAACGATATACCAAGAGTGCATGGTGAAGGGAGAACACGTAAGAAGAGGAAGAAACGTAATCGCGTCAAGGTGAGTAAGCTGAATAATCTTAAATGGAACCATTCCTTTCTCGCTGGTATTGGCAAAAGTTTTTTATGTATCCTTTTGAGCCTGAGGAATGTCGCATTTTCTTAAGTTGGTAGCCACCGACAATAAGAACTCGTTTATTTTACAATAAACCATTTCAGCCATACCATTCTTATTTCTCTGCAAATTGAGCTTGAAACATCTGTCTATCAAAATAATTTCCGAGATAAAAGAACATTGTTTCTGTTTCCAACTGTGCGTTTTTTCCAAATAAAAAGAGAGGACATTTTTTCTTTATTGACCAGCCCAGTTTCATAAAACGTTGGTTTACTTTTAAAAGCCGGTTAAGTCCCATTTGCAACACAAACTAAACGTTCTAATAAATGGTTAACTTCTAATCGAATTTAATATTTTATGAAACTGGGCCCATGCAGTAGGCTATAACATTATTAAAATCACAGAGGTGAAATCTGTCCACGTTCTTTTTCAGCCAAAATCTGACGGTAGTCCTAACAAACTGGTAGTGCCCATAACTTTTGTTTATGAAAATGAAACGTTTATGGCCAAGGCAAGAGAAAGTGAAATCAGGTTGGTTTGAGTGAATAAATCGAATTTTCTGCATCTGACCTGATCAAGTTTATTTTCAATAATAAATTAAAGTAGACACAATACTATGATATTAATGGGGTGGTCAGCACCCAGGGGTCAGCTTAAAGGCCTCAGTACAGGTATAAATAACCGCTTGATTTAACACCTACTATATCTAGGCTACGTTCAGTTAGTGAAATGAACAAAAAATTATCAAAATATATGCAATATGATAGGCCTCGAAAAAAAGATTTAATGCATTGAACAAAATTGTAAAAGAATATATTTGTGCGCAATATACAGTAGGCCCCTACATTAAAGTTTCCGGAATAACATACCGAAAATCCTAAGGATACCTCTGATGCATAAATGGTATTCTAAAAAAGTACTGAGGCCTACGGCTTATATTTTGTTAACACATAAATGTTTTTTAAAGCCATTTTCTTAGCGCGCTTTTCGCGCGACAAAAATATTCGCTCATACATATCGGAAAAAGAACGTTGAATAACACCACCTAAATGAATAATTCACGAAACGTTTTGTACTTTCCGCTGGGTTGCTAAATGCTAAGGTGGTCATAGTCAGTTTATTGACAACTTAGCACACGTTTGTTGTTTTTTGAACCCGTAGAGAGTTCGGTTTTTGGCTAATGACACACTCATTTCAAGGCGACTTTTGGTTTTCAAAAGAAAAGAAGTCATTCCTTACCGATTTCTAGCAACGTGACACAGTTTTGGGAGTTTATGAGGGTGCTTATTTTGAGCTTTTTTAAACGAACTAGGTATTTATGAACGCTCTAGTTTTAACTTTACAGTGTTGAAAGTCAGACCTGTTCTGACTCTGAGCCATTAGGGGGCCATTAGAGCCATAAAAAAGGCAACTTTGCCTTAGTGTCAGTATTGCAGAGCTGTTTTTTGACGCCGTGTTGAAAGTGCTTGGGTTTTGCTGTTGTTAACAGAACTATGACCCCATTTAATTTAACAACCAAATTAAAAAAGCATTTGGAGCGAAAAGGGCGAAATAACGGACTTCCAATTATTCATTCTTTATAAAAATGTATTTTTTAACATTCGTTGAGGTGGTCACCTTTTGAAACATTGCGATAGGCCCTATATTAAAAGTTGTTAACTTTGATACAATATTGGTGTACACCGGCAGGAGATTTTCTTTCAAGCATGTGTTGTTAAACTGTTATGACCATTTTGCGTTTGCAAGGCGAATGAGACACTTCTCATACTGTTCAATTGTTATGTAAAATCATTTCCTGTATTTCATGTTGTGATTCACTTTTGCTCCATCGATGACAGATGTCTGTCATGTATACAGAGCTCATGATCAAAAACATTGTTGTTGTTTTTATTTTGATGAGTTTGGGACAACTAATTTACAACCTT
>JAOXYC010199240.1:0-11778 GCA_028565715.1 Phoronis pallida
CCGGTGCTTGCAAATTGTTCTGCCGGCGTGACTTCGTTGACCTTACCGACTTATTTTTGTGTCGTTTTTGGTCGATATTTCACGTATCGGGTGAATATTTTGTAAGATAACCCGTTCAGCCAACATAAGACAACCAGAGCCGTGGAATTTTGCAAAGATTTGTTTCAAATGCCAGCTTTTTTTTCCAAATCATAGCCAAAGTTGCGACTTACGTAATCTCAAAATTCTGACCATTTTAGACAGTTGGTGTTCAAAAATATCTTCGAAATTTAGGTTAACTGAACCTGTGATGCATGATTAACAGTCAGTGATTATTTATTATGTGAGGACTCGCCAATTCTCACCTACCTATTCTCGTTATTCAGTCAAAGTGAATTTCATTGACTGAATAACGCCGGGAATCCCCAAGATTTTTGCGAGTCGTCACATAATAAATAATCACCCAACAGTCTTATCCAACCAGAAAGGCAGAAACGGCTGAGTTATTGCAAAGAATCTAACACTTCTTGCAATTCCCATCATTCATTGACCGGAGTCCATGAATGAAGAATAGTTGGCGAGGTGTTGAATTCCATGGTTAAATACTAGGGCTGAATCGGTACACGAAAGGTACGGTACGGTATAGGTACACAGGACTCGGTACGGTATTTGGTACAAATTACAAACCAAGATTAAGAAAAACGCCAACAGTTTCTCATCATGCTGTAGAGTACATCATATACTCCGTCATTTGTTGCTTAAGTACAGACATCACTATATAATACTAAACTTAACAGCAAAGAAAGAACAGCTTGGTCTTGTATTTTAACCGACAGCGGTTGGATATGTGAACATTTTAATTTTATAGAAAAAAATGCACAATAATTTGTAAGTTTGAAGAATACTTTACTGTCCAGAGTATGACAAAAACAAGCACATTTTCGGAACGTCGGTACACCAGGGTCTGTGTACCTTACCGCACCACACAAATCTGAAGATTTCTATCAGTTCGCTAATGTACAGAGTAGGCTACCATTTCAGCCCTATTAAATACCCAAGAGCTGCTGGTCAATTTAATCAAAACGTTTAAATTCTTGGTGTTGATTCTTTTCACACCAACTTATTGTGATCTTGGTAATTATTCAATTTATAACATTCTCACTAATTCCCGTTCAGTTGATCCAATTCATATTGCCTGTTTGACAAGAATTGGTGAGCTAGTCGTCACATAACATATAACCTTGATCTTCATAACACAACCAAAGGGCTCCTCACGACACCCATAATCAAACCCTTGACACAACTCACGGGAAAAATGAATTTTATGTAAATATGGGTGAGACTGCATGTGGATGTACACAACATTATTTTAAATTCTATTTCACAGGATGCAGTTGCTGGATTTGCTGTAAATCAGTTTAGCAATCAAAAAAGATATGCGTAAGTATTTTTTAATTAGTTTTCTTGAAACTTTTTGACTGTGGTAAAAGTATTGTTAAATTGTGGTACAGAGGTCATAAGTTCAATTCTATCTAATTCTACATGACTGAAAACTGTGGTGATTTTAAGGATGTTATTGCGTGGCATTGGCAATCTAAAACAATGATACTTTCAAACCATCAGTGACTGTGCATTACTGGGATTGTCATATTTCTAATTCCTTGTAGAAATTGCTACTAAATACTTTTATATCTTGTAGATCTGACAGTGTTAAAGGACATGTTATCGGTATCGATTTGGGTACGACAAACTCTTGTGTCGCCGTTATGGAGGGAAAGACACCAAAAGTACTAGAGAACTCTGAAGGTGCACGCACAACGCCATCTGTTGTAGCTTTTACAGCAGAGGGAGAACGTTTAGCTGGTATGCCCGCTAAGCGCCAGGCTGTCACAAACTCTGCAAACACATTCTCCGCTACAAAGCGGTTGATTGGTCGACGGTTCGAAGACCCTGAAGTACAAAAAGATCTGTAAGTCTAATGATCGGTGGATTTTTTGTTGCAAAAAGCTTTGTTTAACGATTAGCCTCATTAGGATTACAGTGTAAAGTTTCCCAAAGTTAAGTCAAATTCCCGTTGTCTGTTGTCATCAGACTTTGGGGCCAAATCTTTGGGACATTAAATGTGGACTTGCTGTTCAGTGTTTCTGTTTTTATGATCAATCAGAAATCTTGCCTGTCTACACACACAAAAATTGACATGACAAATGAACTGTTAAAGTTCGGGTAACATTTCCTTGTCAATCTTGGGCCAACCTTGAGTGACAACTTAAGCGATAGCGATTAAGTGCTATTTGAGCATCTTGGAATCACCTATCAAATCATGGAATTGTAATTAACATTTATTTTTCATTCACCTTTGCAGCAAAAGCGTATCATATAAAATAGTCAAAGCATCGAATGGCGATGCGTGGCTGGAAGGCCATGGCAAACTCTACTCCCCCAGCCAGATTGGTGCTTTTGTGTTGACGAAGATGAAGGAAACAGCCGAGGGTTACCTGGGAACAGGGTGTAAGAATGCCGTCGTCACTGTGCCTGCTTACTTCAACGACTCTCAGAGACAGGTAGAGAGTTCTAGGATTTAAGGAATAATATTTTAACACTTCATAACTCTTAATACTGCATGTAGAGATTCAGCATCCAATTCTGAAGTATATTTCTCATTTAAAAAGTGTAGCCAACACTGCAATATGTGGTGAATGATAGCATCACTTGACCATTATTTATTCTGATTCCTTTTCTAGGCAAATATTTAATGGTTATTAGTTTATTAAAAAGGCAATGCGATTGGTTAGGTTTAACTATATTGCTCTGTTGTTTCAGGCAACGAAAGATGCTGGTCAGATATCTGGTCTCAATGTTCTACGAGTAATCAATGAACCCACAGCTGCCGCACTGGCATATGGCATGGACAAATCTGAAGACAAAATGTGAGTATTTGTAAACCTTTTTTTCTTAATTGATTGCCATTTGGCAAAATGCCCTCGTGTAGATTGAAATACAGAAATATAAAGATTTAAGTGCCAGAAATCATTGATTTGAAATATTTCTGTATTGTATTTCATTATTGGATCGATCATTATGGCATACAGGTAACCATGACAATAAATAGATCCTCTCTTTGTGTCAGAGGCAGTGATCTTACTCTAGACACTGACCTGTGAATGGAGAGGTAGAACAATATCTGTGATTCTAACTGTTAACGAGTGCCACTCATCTAGTTGTACCTCATCTGTTGGCTTCACTGACAATCCTGAAATACCTAAACAATTTGGCCTGCCCTCATTATGTAGGTCCATTTATTGTGTGTCAGTCTTGTCTTCTTTTCCAGCACATTATAATTGAGTTCTAGGACATGGGAATTTAGTTATTTTATTTTAAAGCTGTTGGAATAAAAATCTCATTTGTGTTTCCCATCAAAGTCCATGATCTTTCGATTGTTCCTGATACAACGCTGACATATTCTAATTATGGGCAAATCTATGAACAAATAAAATCATACAGAATTGTTTTGTCGCCTCACAGTGAATTCATCCCTGGACCTTTTGCATGTCGGACTAGTGAGTGTGAAATAGCAGGCTTGATTCTTTGTGGGGTGGCGTGAAATAGCAGGGTCAAATAGCAGGGGGTGGCTGATTTTCCATCATAATCTTCATTTGCTAATTTCCAACATTTGTTTCTTTGCCAGTATTGCCGTCTATGATCTTGGAGGCGGAACCTTTGATATCTCCATCCTTGAGATCCAGAAAGGAGTGTTTGAAGTCAAGTCAACCAACGGAGATACATTCTTGGGTGGAGAGGACTTTGATTTTGCACTGCTCAACTACCTAGTGTCTGAATTCAAGAGAGATGTGAGTATAAGAACTTTTGTAATTACTTAAAATAATGTTTAAAGATGTAGGCGAGGATCTGGGGTCAAAATTCAAATCAACTAGGAATTTTGTGTATGAGTCCTTTGATGAATATAATCAACCTGCATCTCATTTGCCTGAAGACTCCCCTCATGCCTCGGTTGGAGTCTTGCCTTGAATTGGGTGACGCGATCAACCACATCACCCGCGCAAGAAAATAATTTGTCCTCACTGCGAAAGCATTCAAACAACTTGTAGAATCAAATAAGCGTGGCATATATCTTATGTCTATAGATAAGCTTTAAATATCTATAAACTGCTATTAAAAATGATTTGATTTGGGTTTTGTTTCTGTACGCGGAAGCCAGTGACCCGCTGAGTTAAGAAGAGTGCCTCGGTTCCGCGAAAGGGTTCAACCCAACCAAATAGCCTCGAAGCCTTGAGGACGAAAATGACCTGCATCTGAGTAAAAAAATTCAAAAAAATCTGTAAGGGGTAATTTAAGAGCTTTTTATCCTAAAAAAGTCTATCTTTGTCTTAAGACAGGGTTAGATTTGGATACAAAAAGCTCCCAGAAGCCCTTTATAGATTTTTTTGAATTTTTTTACCAAGATGCAAGTTAGTTATGTTCATCAAAGGACTCATACACAAAATCTCCATTGGATTTGAATGTTGATGCCAGATCCTCACCAACGAGGAGACAGTATCTTTGATATGTTAAAATTTTCTTAGCTAACAGCTACTTTTGTTGATTTCAATGACTTGGTTAGTCAATACTATTGTTGGTTGATGGAAAATGATTCTCGTTTGAGTGAAAAAAAGTGCTATGCCTCAAAACAGATCACTTAGGCTGCACTTGCAATTGGATTTCCTATTTACAAAATTCTGTAATGTTTTTCTCTGCATTTCTAGCAAGGAATTGACCTGACAAAGGACCCCATGGCTTTGCAACGAGTGAGGGAAGCAGCTGAGAAAGCTAAAGTAGAATTATCATCTTCAGTCCAGGTACCTATGGAATCTCAAATTAATGTTCAATTATGCAAAATCTTATACAATTGGTTGTCAACCAAATCTAGGGAGGAATTCAACTAGGGAATTTTTCAACACAACAAGTTAAGTTACATGGAGGGGTTAGACCTTTTCATTCTTTCATTCTGACAGTCCACCCAGTATCATCTCAAACCTCGGTCAGAGGAATCCTAGTAATAGACAATGTGATGACTACAAATGATTTTAGTCGTTTTCCATGTCTTTTTTATGCATGAGAATTATATGGCTAATTTTGATCTGACTACACACTTTTAAAATTCTATTATCTAACTAATCTCATTGCAGACTGATATCAACCTTCCATATTTAACAATGGATCAGAGTGGTCCAAAACACATGAACCTCAAGTTAACCCGGGCCAAGTTTGAGAACCTAGTTGACAACCTCATCAAGAAGACTGTGGCCCCGTGTGAGAAGGCCATGCATGATGCAGAGGTGAAGAAGAGTGATATTGGTGATGTGATTCTGGTGGGAGGAATGACAAGAATGCCCAAGGTTAGTGGACATTTCAACCAGCTTTTACATGGCTTAAACTGTCACATGTGTTACGATAAGGTGCTGGGTGGGAAATGGATTTGTGATTTTAAAAAACATTTTATTTCATACAGCGTGTCCCATACTAGGTATCATTGGTAAAAATAATGTAAGGTATGCGCGACTGTTTTAACTTGATGCACTCATTCATTCATATTTGCGCTTTGCATGACTATGTTCTGTTTAAACAGATATCTTTGAAGGTTTTGTGCCTATTTCGCCTATTTGTGCATACCAGGATTTCCACTTTTTCAATTCATTCTGCATTTTGAAAGAGGGAAATATCATATTGTAAAAACTATTTAGAGAAAAGATGCTCAGAAATCATGTTTTGTCTGAAATAGACATGCTCTTTTCTTGATATTGACCCAAGCCCTCATTTTGATATGTTTAGGTGCAGCAAACAGTACAGCAAGTGTTCGGTCGTACTCCAGGCAAGTCTGTCAACCCTGATGAGGCTGTGGCCATTGGTGCAGCTATCCAGGTGAGAGAATGAATTAAAGTAGTACATCGCTACTAACAAATGTGAAATTACCATCTATTGAATGAGGTCAATTGCATAGGAATTGTTGTTACAAATTGCATCCTTACATTCATCTGAACGAATAAATACCTTCGCTTCTGCCGGAAATTTCTATACAAGCGGCCTATGTGACTTAATGAAATATCTTGAGGGTGACGAGATAACTGAGATCAACTGTAACGTATTAACTTTGTGTTTTCGATAAAGAATTGAGGTAGTAACACAAATTGGCAACAAAAAATGATCAAACTGTGTAAAAGAAATGGATGAAAAGTCGTATTTCAGTAATTGATAATTCTATATTTGTAAGTAGCGATGTATGCCTTTTATTGCTTCATTGACTTAATGAATCAAAGGTAACCCTTCAAGCACTCTGGTCAGTTCAATTCATTGTTGTTGCTGACAAAAAAATCTCATTGTTGACACATTTGCTGTTCTATCACTGAAAATGAGTTGAACAGATCAAGGGTACTGAAGTTTCTAATTAGAAATATATTGTTTTTAACATACATCATTTTCCAATCTGATAGTATGTAAACAACTTGGAATAGTTAGTAAAGAATCAAAATCATATTCCAGTTGGACAGACTTATAAATTCTTATTGGTAAAATATCAATAACCATGACGTATATTTCAGGGAGGTGTATTGGCTGGTGATGTAACTGACGTCTTACTGCTAGATGTCACTCCACTGTCACTAGGTATTGAGACACTAGGGGGCGTGTTCACTAAACTCATTCAGAGGAATACAACCATTCCCACCAAGAAGAGTCAGGTAGGTGGCGCTGTCAACCATCGCACATCTCTGCAGGGTCTATACAATTTTACAACAAACTCTGAAAACCGGACTTGCTGAATCAGATATTTTTTTAAATATCTGATTTAGTTCCTACTCTCCAAAGTTTCGGCACTACGCAACAAATCATCGATACTTAAAAGTATTGATGATTTAGTGCGTGGCGCCAAAACTTTAGAGAGTAGGAATTGAGAATCTAAAACAGTCGCCTTGTTAACACTAGTCGGGGTTATCAGCATTTGGAGTAATCTCATATAATAAAGACTTGACATCAACATCACATGTTGCCCTTTTGTATGGTTCATTGCAATATGGCAACACACAATGGTAATTTCATGTACAACAGTTCTTTCTGTAGGTTAAACAATGTGTGTTCGTGTGTTAATTATTATTAATTAATATCTTGCCTCCTGGAACCCTGGAGTGTGACATTTGAGCTATAATCTAGATCACTACAAGTGCCATGCATATACTGCTGACAGTTGACATTAAACCTACTGTGGCTCAAAATAAATACAGTTTTCTTTGTCAGTTGCGAACTTGTTCACATACAGTACCTGGGAATGATAAATACTGTTTTATCATCACTAAAAATGTTTGATTACTTTCAAATTTTCACCGGACTTCTAAGTCTCTTGACTTTGTTTGTTGTTACATTGGTGATCAAGGTAAAGCAGTTGACCACATGACCCAAGTGTTTCTTCAGATATTTGGCTAAAGACGTCCTATTTTTAAGAACCTCTTCTTTGTATGGTTTTGGCCTGAACAGAATTTGACGTAGAATTCAACCAAAGGACTGAGTTAAGAATGGCATTATGAGAAATATTGGTCAAGTTTGTATCACATCTGATTCCAGGTGTTCTCCACTGCGGCTGATGGTCAGACACAGGTCGAGATTAAAGTACACCAGGGAGAGCGAGAGATGGCTGCTGACAATAAACTACTAGGACAGTTCCAGTTGGTACGTTGAACAATACATATAGGAACCCGGGACAATAATAACTTTGATAATCTCTTGTGTAATATTCCCAAAGTTAAGTCAAATTCCCGTTGTCTGTTTTCATCAGATTTTGGGGCCAAATCTTTGGGACATTAAATGTTGACTTGCTGTTTAGTATTTCTGATTTCATGATGAATCAGAGATAGTGCACGTCCACACAGATTATCTTGATTTATTGAAGTTTTATATTGACATGTAAAAGCATATTTCATGACTTTCTCACATCACCATTAGAAATATCAGATCCATTGAATAAAAACTTGTTGCTCAAGTCAAGATATTTTAGAATGACTTTACCTCTTCGATATTGTTTCTTAGGTGACAAAAGTTCTTTTATAGTTTGACCAATACAAAAATCCAGAAATCAATGCCCTATTCAACAAATTTACACTTCTTTAAATTTCTCTTTTCGTCAACTGTTGACCCTCTACAGCAGAGATAGAACTACAAACAGCATGCAGTTGGCCAGATTTATTATTAAAGCAAATAGTTTTAGCCATTTATACTTACAATGTGAATGATTATACTAATTTAACAGTGATAAATCAACACCATTTATTCAGTGTCAATGTTTTATAGCAATTTACAATGTGAAACTGAATGATATGGTTACTTACTTTTAGGTCGGTATCCCACCAGCACCTCGAGGTGTTCCCCAGGTTGAGGTCACATTTGATATTGACGCCAACGGTATCGTCCACGTCCACGCCAGAGATAAGGGCACAGGAAAAGAACAACAAAGTAAGTCAATTGTTTACTGATTACATGGCTTTTAATTCTAATAGATTTAGTTTACATTAGGATTAAGGTGGACTCCATGCAAAAGAATGGCAAAAACACGTGTCATGAAATTATTCAGAGTATACTTATTTGCAAATATTTCCAACAAAGAGTACTTCTTGTATTGTGGCAAAGCACTTGATGATAACTCTTCACAGTTGATGTGTTTCAGAAATTAATGTTTTATTAATTCACATTTTAGTTGTCATCCAGTCATCTGGAGGTTTAAGTAAAGATGAGATTGAAAACATGGTGAAGAATGCTGAGCGATTTGCTGCAGAAGACGCCAAGAGAAAGGTGCGTTATTTCACTCTTAATTATATTTTAAATTGGATCTGGTGAGAAATGTGTTTCTTACCATGATCTTAGACATCTGTTTTGAAGAGACAGAACAATTCGGAACCTAACTATTCAAAATTCATCACTTTCAGCCAGTTCAAGCATACATTCATTTGTATTCCCAGAAATATACTTGGTTTTATCACCTAATTACCCTTGTATTCAGTGCCATAACATAACATGAATGCGTTATGCACTCCAGTCAAACTTTCAAAATGGGTTACTCAAAACTCCACATTTTTTGCAAATTGGCGATGTTATGTGATAAAATGATTCTTAAATTCATGGAAAATAATAAACCTTTTATTGGATTTGATTTTAAAAATCATAGAACTCCTCGTCCAATAAAAGGTGTTATTGCATCCCATTCATTGTAAAAATCACTTTTAATTACTTTGTTTGATGAAGATAAATAATTTGGAGGTTATGACAAATGTCTTTATTGGGAAATTGTCTTTACTAAATATTTCTATTTCTCTTTCGTTGTTTCTAGGACACAGTAGAGGCCGTGAACAATGCTGAGAGTATCATCCACGATACAGAAAGTAAGATGGAGGAGTACAAAGAACAGCTGCCAGCTGATGAGGTCAGTAGTCATGACGACTGTGGATTTATATCATGACTTTCATGGAAGTTTGTGTATGACAAATTTTCACTTCTGTGCAATGATGTTTTCAATTTTTCGTCATCATAAGGCTTTCTAAGAAAGCACTGATGAATTTCTTTGACTGAGCACAGTTTTTGATTTAAAATACAGATATGTTTCTCATCATGTTTTGTTTCACAAGTACAGGCATCAAAATTCCTGTATGCTTGTTCAAGATTACACAAATTATTATTCATTACAACTGCCTACAATAAGCTGTGCACTTCACACAGCATGGTCTAATTTTGGTAACACATTTTAAAGTAGCTAGCTTTATTTGCCTGAGACCTAGAATTAGTAGTGGAAAATAGGTAGGTATGAATCTATTGCTAGTATTAATAACCCTAAAGGTAGAACTTATTGTTTGACTTAATGGTTTACTCGGCTTTTATTTATTCTTCGTTGTTTACAATTTCTAGTGTGAGAAGATCACTGAACACATTACCAAGGTGCGAAGCATGTTGGCAAACAAAGACGATGAGACACCAGAGAGTATAAAGGCATCCACAGGAGAGTTACAGAAAGAATCACTTAAACTCTTCGAAATGGCGTACAAAAAGGTTAGTTTTGGTATTTTACTTTTGAATTAAATTCAGGTCCCGTGTTCATTAGGGCTACTGTGCAATAAACGGGCCATGTTACGATAAGAATGTGTTCCTGTAACAACATTTTGTTTATCATAAACGCTTAATCCGGAGTTTCCAATCCGGAAAATGTTTGGCATTGTATCCAGAGTTCCCTTCACATACAAATTCTCTCTCACAACAAAAACTCCTTGAGTTTGTACTTGCCAATAAGTTTGAAGATTAAACTCAGTTTTACATTGGAAGTTTTGTGCACTGATGTTTTCAATTTTTCGTCATCATAAAGCTTTGAAAAAAAGCACTGATGAACTTTTTCAACTGAGCACAAATAATGACTTCTAGGAAACGGACTCCAAGAAAGTAACTTTCATTAATGAAAACGTAGCAGGCAATTTGCCCAGGTACTAGATTACAAAATAATCTTGTAAGAATGCAAAAAAGGTTGACATTAGTTAATTCAGAATTTATTGTTTTCTTAACTTTCAGATGTCAAGTGAACGTGAAAGTCAACAACAAAGCTCTTCAACTTCTGAAGATCAAGAAAAGAAAGACGAGGAAAAGAAAGATGAAGAGAAGAACTAATTCCATGTGTGACATAATAGATGGTGCATAAACTTTGTGGAGAATTATTTCTACGTGTTGCTGCCAGTGACGGACATGAATGTACAGCGGAGGAGAGGATATGTGAACTTGTTTTATTTATAGTGAAATCCAAATATGTGTTCTTCAGGCAAATCCCAGAGACCCAAGGGAGTGAATGACATCTTTTCATGATCATATTGTCGAGAATCATTTTCAAGAATGAAAACATTTTTCAAAATTGACATGGGTAAATGCTTTATAACTTGCACAGAATTACGTTGTAATTTATTTTTACAGTTAACAGTGACTATAAGGTAAAGGGGACGTATGCTGATTGAAGCATATCATATGACATGCCTGGCACAGTGTATACTTTTCAATTGGTTACACCAATGAGATCAATCAGAAATAAATGTGTTAGTTTTGATTATTATTGTATAAAACCCCACATGGTTGTCTAGCGAGTGATGGTAGAGTTGATAATTACTGTACATGCAATGTGTATAATTGTTTATAGATGAATATTTAAGAATATAGACTGTACATTTGAATACATATCTTGTCTTGGCTTTCTCTTTTAATGACTAATTATTCAGAGATTCGAGATGGGCGTGACTGAACAAGCAACTTCTTCACCTTTTATAATCTTGTCTTTTCTGGCGAATCATCAACAGGAGATTTGACATTGTTTTGTTTTTCTTGAATATTTTTGGTTGAATTCTGTATTGGAAGATTCTGCATGTGTTTATCCAAAGTTTCAATAGAGACCGCCATTGATAAGCCTCAGGTTAGTTGTTCGAAACTTTAATTCGAAAGATGGGTTTCAACGTCCTATAGATCCGAAAGATGGCTCTGTTATCGCAGAATACACCAGTATTGTGAATCACTACCGGACATGGAAGCATAAACGAGAAGCCATTTTTGCCTAGAGCGTCAGTTATTGAAACTGTTCCAAGATCTAGTTATGATAATATGTTTTCACTAGAGGATGACAGTTTAGTGATAACGTTTGACACAGAGAAATATCACGTTTGTAACAAAGACACGTTGATAATTGAACACAAAAGGTGAAGAGTTGTATACCGGCTACTAGAAGAAAAGTCCTGATTTGAGATT
>JAOXYC010199351.1:0-11775 GCA_028565715.1 Phoronis pallida
CAGAATTAATTCGGAATTCATCAATTTCATAAACATTGCATTGCACTTGCTGTTGATGCATTTGTTTAGCGAACTACTTATTTTTGCATATGACAAGATATAAACTGATCCACACTGACATTGTAATGATTAAAAAATTGTCATTTGTTTCATTTGGTTTCAGTTACAGTTTGTTTCTACTCACTACCCACCACCTACTGCAGAACAAACAGCTAAATGGAGACGTAGGGTATGTACATTTGATACTTTCGTTTGAATGTAAATTTCTAGGTTTTAATACCGTCTGCAGTGAACTTTGAAAGAGTTCCATAAGTTGAAACGATTTAATATCAGTATAGCCATTACCGGAAACAATAAAGGGTTGATAAAAACGGTTAAAAGACAAAATCCAGTATAAAACACTTATATTTTCAGAGTAAAATCTGGAACCACAAGGCAAAGTGATCAAGCCTTGTGGCGAAACTGTTTGGGATTTTACTCTGAAAACAGATTTATACCGGATTTCGTCTTTTAAACCGTTTTGAACAATCCCATAGAAGCTTGCAGTGGATTTGACATCTTCAATTTTTGAGAATTTTCCCATTGCATCTGGTGGGATAGGTAGAATGTGAACTGATCTGTCAAAATAACATTGAAAAACCATAGGACTGGGCAAAGGCTCATTCTATGATGTTACAGAATCGAATGTCATTCAATAAATGTTTGTATAAGCTCCCCTTTTATTTGAGAACCTCTGTTTACAGAATCGTCGGGAGAGGGATGATGATATCAACCCTTTGGAACTCATACCATTAGAAACAATCTTGGAGGTTGGTGTTTATTCATTACCACAACTGTAACTTATATAACAGGATAAGACCATTGTTTATTGTTGTTTTTCAAACTTTTCATTGATTTATGCTTTTTGTCAACATCCAAATTTGGATTTCCAGTCACCCTTTTTAATTATAGGGCTTAAAATCTATGCAGGAGGGACAAATAAATACTGCAAACCAGAATTGTAAACACAAGGAAAGAGAAGGTATGTATGTCTTGTACAGCTGTTCCATCATCGTATGATAATCTCTATTTATTTTCTTTGCAGGAGTTAATGAATAAAGCCATAGAGTCACCCCATGACCCATATATTGATGTGGAACCGGGTCACTGGCCGCCATATATTGAACTGTTATTACGCTGTGGAATTGCCTTGAAACATCCCGAGTTGGACAACAGAATCAAAATGACACCATATCATTACTGATGTTTATTACACAATATCGTCAGTGTGGAATAACTGTCCAACATCCGGTAGTCCCCCATTATAAGTGTTCTGTGGATTGAAAATGTCCTGAAACACTCAGAGATGTACGACAGATTTAAAATGACACCATATCATTACTGAGGTTTATTACACAATATCATCAGTGTGGAATTGCATTTCAACATCCTGGAGTGCCCCATCATAAGTGTTCTGTGGATTGAAAATGTCCTGAAACACTCAGAGATGTATGACAGATTTAAAATGACACCATATCATTACTGAGGTTTACTACACAATATCATCAGTGTGGAATTGCTTTCCAACATCTAGAAGTGCCCCATCGTAAGTGTTCTGTGGTTTGAAATTGCCCGAAACACTCAGAGATGTATGACAGATTTAAAATGACACCATATCATAACTGAGGTTTATTACACTTTATCGTCAGTGTGGAATAACTGTCCAACATCCAGTAGTCCCCCATTATAACTGTTCTGTGGATTAAAAATGTCCTGAAACACTCAGAGATGTATGACAGATTTAAAATGACACCATATCATTACTGAGGTTCACTACACAATATCATCAATGTGGAAAAGCTATCCGACATTCAGGACTAGGAGTGCCCCATCATTGGTGTTCTGTGGTTTGAAATTGCACCGAAACATTCAGAAGGATAAGAGAATCAAAATGACGCCACGTTATTGCTGATGCTTATCTTAAACTACATTATCAGTGTGGAATAGCTATGAATGGATTGTCCAGTGGTGCCCTATCATAACTTTCTGTGGTTTGTTAATGCTATAAATATCAAGAGATGGATTATAGAATCTATGAAATGACCTCATATCATTGCTGATGTTTAGAGCTGTGACTGGTGCCGAGTAATGCTGCTAAGCTATGGAGAACATTAAACTAAAGGATGTAAACAAAGACAAATCTTCTAGAAATGTTACTGACGTCAAGCTGTATTTCAGTGGCAGTGTTGGAGCCAATTCCCACGGTCAACATGAAAACCCACGGTCAACATGAAAACTTATACAGATTCATGCGAGACGCTATGTAAGACAGCTTGTGTAAGCTTGGTTCATGGTTCCTAATCATTACTTTCAGACCCTATAAATTTGGTTGATGTCCGTTTTATGACTTTCAACTTTTTGCCAGTGTAGATTTGGGACAAAAACTATAATATTATTATAACTTCATAAGTTTTTGTAGCCTCTTTTAAAATGTTCTGCATGAACGATGTTTTAATAATAAACGCTGTTTTTCATTAATACAAAATTATTTATTATCCAAAATGTTTTTCTTTGCACTATTATTCCTACATTGTGTTATAAACAAAATTAATAGACCAAACACATAGTGAGATCTGCACCAATAAAACAAAAACCTTATCTTATTTATGACAAATTAATGTTTAATAGTATGGAAACATTAAACGCATACATCGCTACTTATGAATGTAGAATTATCAATTATTGAAATACAACATTTTCATCCATTTCGTTTACACAGTTTGATCATTTCTCGCTGCCAATTCGTGTTACTACCTTCATTCTTTAATGAAAACACAAAGTTAATACGTTACAGTTTATCTCAGTTATCTTGACACCCCGTCAAGATATTTCATCAAGTCACATAGGCTGCCTGTATAGAGATTTAAGGAAGAAGCAAAGGTAGTTATTCGTTCAGATGAATGTAAGAATGCAATTTGTGACAACAATTCAAATGCAATTTGCCTCATTCAATAGTTGATAATTTCACATTTGTAAGTAGCGATGTTTGACTTTAAATAATGCCCTTCCAAACTCTCATCAAAACTCCTAAGTCTTCACCACTACTGTTCTTCTTTAGCTTAAAAACATTTAATAATAACTTTAACATTTCTCTAGCATTTGACAAATTGGCTGTTTCCTGCGACGGGTTGTGATATGCTTGCAGTCAATTTATTGATTTCTAAGTTGATTGAACCTCTAGAGCCTCTGAGAATTGATGTCGGATGTCATGAAAAAATGTCTCTCGCTGCTGTTTCTGGCTGTTCTTGAATTTGCTGAATTTCTTTTAAACCCTGCAATACATTTATTGTATTAACATAAGAAATTCATTTGCTATTAGAGAAGTATAATTATAGCCAATATTGAGACTGATGGTAGAAGCAATAATAATCAGTTTTCTTTCAACTAGTGAAAGATAAAAACAAATTGCAATGAAAATCATTGTTCTCATTCTACTCTAAAAAGATTGAAAAATAACTTGTGTTGGACCAAACATAATTATTTCAGGATCGAAAAGGCATTGAGGAACACATTCAAATTAATTTGTGGAGCCAGAAATGAAATATTCCAAGTATGGTGCATGCAGTGCTAAATAATTATTATGCAAGTTTCGGTCAGTACCTCTAATACTAGTCGAATGTGGGCTTTGACAGATGCAGACTGAGATGTGAGTGACTCGCTCCTAGTTGTGAGTATCTTTGTCTTTTTACTTATAAATTCTAGTGCTTCATTTAGTGTAAACTCTGGATAAAATCCATAGCCTACATGGACACAGATTTTTGAAGTATCGGATCTGAAAGCAAAAAAACATATTTTACAAAATGTAAGACGCTATTTCATTTGGTAACAGCTAATCAATGTCGTACCAAACAAAGAAGAAAGATACAATTCAGAATTCTTTTGCTTTTAAATTTGTTACATGTACGTTAACAGCGACCATTGCATGTACCTTTCTGGAGTTTGTTAAAACATTTATATGTTATAATATAATCTGAATGAAAACAACAATTTGTCACCCTGTATTAAGTATTTGACAATGGTGCTTGGAAACAGTTGTTATTTTTATTCAGATTAAAATAACTTTAATTTGTGACAAACCTTTTTGGAAAGATTAAAGATGCATATACGGATCAGTTAAACGCGTACATCATTACTTACAAATGTTGAATAATCAATTATTGAAATACGACGTTTTCATCCGTTTCTTTAACACAGTTTGATCATTTTTCGTTGCCAATATGTACTACCTTCATTCTTTATTGATAACACAAAGTTCATGCATTACAGTTGATCTCAGTTATCTAGTCTCCCTCAAGATATTTCATCAAGTCGCATAGGCCGCCTAGTATAAGATTTCCGGAAGAAGCGAAGCTAGTTATTCGTTCAGGTGAATGTTAGGATGCAATGTGTCACAAAAATCCAACGTAATTGACCTCATTCAATAGTTGATAATTTCACATTTCGTAAGTAGTGATGTACACCTTTAAACATTCACTTACACATTTGCATTGACATAAAAATTGCAACCCAGGTCCACTTTGGTTTTCAAAACATCTCCAGGGTGATGTGTTTCCTATAAATAAAAAAGTAATGTATGTATGTATTCAGGATTATTGAACATGATCAAATTATTCTTGGCAACTTTTCACTGTCATAAAATTCGATGAGTTATGAAAAACGTTTATACTAACCTGTATTTTTTCTATAGTGCTTTTTAGTTGGAGGTATTCTGCAGTCTGTGAATAAATTTTATCTCTTTCATCCAATATATTCCTGAAAATACAAGTCAACTTACATTTTTTTCATATACCAACACTGACCTGGCCCTTAGCTGGTGCCAGGCAGTGGCAGTAGAGCGGGTAGTTGACAATCAAGCCCAAGTAACAGTAGCTGTGGGACGGGATCTTTCCTGTCTATAGATTAAATAGATTGAGTGCGGACAGTAGAGGGATGTGGTGGTTGACTTGTTCATTGATTATTACTAAGAAACACGGTGTTCTATTTTTAACACTGAATATGTTTGTGATAAATACATTTAAATTTGAAATTATGAAGTCAACAACTTACTCTAAATCCTTCTTTAACCTTTCATTGATGAAACTTTCGTATTCCTCAACTTTTTGAGGAACAACTCCCGCCATTTTGCTTTTAGGGGATTCCTGGGGATTCCCTTCTGGTTCTAAAAATATCATTATCACACAGACATCTAGTTTACTTTTTTGATGTGACAGAAATATCTTATTGCACTTTTGTTTTAGAAAAAATCAATTCATTTCATTACTGCAGTTGATTTCTATAAAAAATTACATTAAAAAAATTGTATTAGCTTACCATTTTTGTCACTAGAGGGCGACAAACTCAAAATGGCGGAACTATTACTTGATTCCGATATTCGGGTTTGGGTTTTTCTCCCGATAGTCATAATTACCTTTCTTGTAGGAATAATTAGACACTATATAACAATACTGTTGACTTCAGACAAGACAGTGGAATTGCTGCAAATCAAAGATAGGTAGGTTAATTCTTATACACACACCTCTTCTCAATATTTTCAATTCATTGACATTGTTTAAACTTTTCATAATCTTTGTCAATGTCATAGCGCCACCTGTGGCCATACTCCGAACGTTGGCTACTGATGTCTTGATGAAGGCAAATCTGACCTACGGACCTATTAGGCTGCTGCTAATAATTCGGCATATTTTACTCGAAATCTCTTCTCCGATGTTTCAATAATGAATTCTCACGGACGGCGGCCTACGTCATCATCCTGACTTGGCAAAAGTTTGGCTGGGTAAAAGCCCGGATGATAAGTCAATACTATTGGCATCCGGGCACTTCTGGTATGTTATTTCGTGTTTCAGCGCCACCTGCTTTATGTAACCAATGGATACCGTCCGTAAGAATAACTCACAAGAATGTCACATTGGTGGCTATTAGTCACGTGTAGCGACGAATGCCTCCTGTAGGCTATTTAATTGTAACATTGATTGTATTAATTTGCATTTGAGAAAGATAATTTGTTTTTGCGAATAAAACGTTTTTCACTTGTCCATCTAAATAAAGCCACTGTTAAAGTTTCCAAATGCACATCAATAAACTTTCTGTCCACCCGCGCCGCTTGTTATTTTGTCAGGATGTAGGATTCATTGCTAATAGAAGATTTGACAAATCAATATAATTTCCATTTCAGTCAAACAATGATGCGAAGCAGAATACTTAGGGAAAATGGAAAATATATTCCAAAGAGGGTAAGGATTTATTAAGATTGTTCCCATTTTACTCCAGTCTCAAATTGTTCAAAATGTTAAATTTTGATTGTTTGTCATCAAAATAGATTTTACATATTTCATGCATAATGTTCAATAGTTAAAGTTATACATCGCTAGTACGAATGTGAAATCATCAACTATTGAATGAGGTCAATTGCGTTGGAATTGTTGTTACAAATTGCATCCTTACATTCATCTGAACGAATAACAATGATAATGACAAGATAACTGAGATCAACTGTAACGTATTAACTTCGCGTTTTCGATAAAGAATGAAGGTAGTAACACATATTGGCAATGAAAAGTGATCAAACTGTGTTAAAGAAACGTATGAAAACGTCGTATTTCAATAATTGATAATTCGACATTCGTGAGTAGCAATGTATGTGTTTAATATTTTAATCAAGAGTTCTGAAATTCTTAAATGTTTTGCTATTTTGAATGTTAGTTATGTAATCTATTTAATTTTCCAGGCATTTCAAATGAGGAAAAATTTCTTCAATAAAGAAGAAACTGGCTTACTCATGAAAGAGCAAAATAGAGAAACACCTGTGAAAAACCCAATGACAGGTAATAAACCAATGGAATGTTTATTTCTAGTGTAAATTGATATCACCTGGTAGATTTGTGACAATTTCCTTTTTTGACCAGCAGATTTGTATTTAGTTTTCAAGAACACCCAAATGAATGTACCATTGTTTCAATCAATTATTTTATATCTTAGGTAACTTAATCAAGAGCCATGGATTTAGAAATTAACTGGTATTTTTGATTGATAGAATGTGAACAGATTTAAACAGTGGTACCAACACCAACGGTTTAGGCATAATCATCACCATTTTTAAATGACCATGCAAGATACCTACATAACTGTATAACATCATTGATTAATATGTAATGCAAAAGCATATAATAAGCAAAATACTAAAAATATTCAAATTTGAGTGATGATCAAGTAGTTTGAAATATTATTCTAATATTTGTAATGATTTATATTATTATGTCAGATCCCAGTATGATGACTGATATGGTGAAAGGAAACCTGACCAACGTTCTACCTATGATTGTCATTGGAGGCTGGATTAACTGGGCATTCTCTGGATTTCTTACAAGTATGGCAAAATGACAAAACCCAGAAATATTTTTATTGTAAAAAACCAGAAAAAAAACACTGAATACATTTAAATGCATTTTGAACAAATCTTTTACTTGTGGAGAATCATCATTAACCCATAGAAATCAATTTAGAGACTGACAATCGCTGCGAAGCTTGATTATAATTTTCATTATAATTATGATTATCACTTTCCTCAGTTGAGGAAATTAGGTCACGTGATGTGACCAAATTAGTTGCTTGAACAGATTCATAATTATTTATAACCCATAGATATATCGTTCGGCTAATTGTTGTAACCATTACATGAAGACAACTACAAGCAATGTTATAAGTATAAAATGATGTAGATTATGAATCATCCAGGTAGAGTTATACCATAATTCTATTCACCGATTAACTTTCCCAACGTGAGTCTAGTAAAAAGAATTACAACTACTCAATTCATTCAATATCAATAGTGTTCTTTTTATTGTTCGTAGTTCTATACTGTGTTGAACTATTAAATTTCTTGATATTTTCAGCCAAGGTGCCATTTCCCCTTACCCTGAGGTTCAAGCCAATGTTACAGAGAGGGGTAGAACTAGCATCCTTAGATGCTTCTTGGTAATTGAAGATACTGTCTCCTCGTTGGTTCCGATTTGGTGTCAAAATTAGAATCGATGTGCCGAAATTTTTAAATTTGAAAAAAGGAGATTTTCACCCAAAACTGCCCAATTTTCTATATTGGGAATTTTTAGATGCTAAACTGTTAAAATTATGAAAATATAGTTCTTGACGTTTCTGAAAATATATACTTTCATGGGCTTCAAATATTTAGTTTCATTGTAATTTGAAAAAGAAAGACAATTGCCAATTAACCTCCTACTTATATTAAGCAAGGTTTGATTTGAATAAAAAGCTCCCAAAAGCACCTTTACAGATTTTTTGGTACTTTTTACTACAAAAACAAGTTAGTGATGTTCATCAAAGGACTCATGCACAAAATGTCTAGTTGATTTGAATTTTGACGCCAGATCAGGACCAACAAGGAGACAGTATCTATAAAAGATTTCTTCAGAATTTCTGACAGTTAATACAACTAAAAAATTAAAAACTAGTTTTTGAAGGATGAAGTTGGCATTTTTGATGAAGGCTGTGTCTTGTTTTTTCTATAGAAGTCCAATATGTTGAGAAGTGAAAACTTAAACTGAGTAATTTTTAGAAAAATTAAAATGACAAAAATGAGGTAATATTTTGTTTGGTACAGAGATCTGAATTTCTAACTGTCTAGAAGAATAAGAGTGATGGGCAGCATCACAACATCTCCCTAGTTTTCCAAAAAAAAATTTATCATTCATAGAAATTTGTCAGCGTTACTTTTGAAATACAAGACTCACGACTCATTTATTTGTGCATTTTTTTCTTCTAAAGGGTGAGCTCTGCATCCTGGTATTTTCTCAATGTGTTTGGTCTACGTAGCATGTATAGTCTCATCCTGGGTCAAGACAATGGTAAGTCTGCTATTTTACAGTTTCATAATTGATAAACTGTAAACAGTAACACCAGTGCAAAAATTAGGTCCTAAAAGAATTAAATAAATTCGATAGAAATAGTCTCATGGCACTTGTTAAAAAGCGTGATTACTGAGTGAAATGTTTTTGGAATGGTCAGACTTGTGATGATTTGTTTAGTTCACATGCTTCTTCTGCAATTAACTTTGCCATTTCAATTTTTTTATTCCAAGAAATAAATGATATTCTTAATACTCCAGTCAATTTCCTAGAACTGAAACGCCATTCATACTTACAATCTGAGTCCCTGGTACGCAACTTTTGAATACCCTAGCGCCAACACTGAATCGCATAAATATTGATATCCACTTCCTTGATCACATGCTTTTCCTGGAGTTGAATTGTCGTGTATTGTTGTTTAAAGTATCGGAATTGATGTTGTTAATTGTCTGTAATATGAAATTAACGCTAGCATATCAAGCGCAATGTAAAAACCACTGTTTATTTAATTTGAAAATATTTATTTGTTTAGCTGCCGATCAGACCCGTATGATGCAGGAACAGATGACTGGTGCTGCCATGCAGGCAGGGAATCAAGATATGGCTAAGGCATACAAGGTTTAATAATTTTTTTTTTCTGTTCATGTTTCATATATGCCTTCTGTTGATAATACTCTTTGGTTGAAAAACAATGATAATACTCTGACAGTGAAAAGATGATAGTGAAAAGGTCGAGTAAACAGCTACTAAAAATTATATTGTGGAATCAAAAAAAGAAATTTTTTGATTTCGCAAAAAATCTTTAATTAGTAATCACAGTGGCGTATCTGTACAGATTGCAAAACCGGATGTTGCCCCTATAACAACCAATTTCTGTATGCGTTGTGTGTTTAGATGTGATTGAACAACCCGAAACTATACGAAACAAAAAGAACCCAAAACTGTACTCTAATTTACACACAACGCGTACAGAAATTGGCTGTTATAGGCGCAACATCCGGTTTTGCAATCTGTACAGATACGCCACTGTGGTAATATTCCTAATAAAAACAACCAAGTTTTTATGTCTCATGACTCATTGAATGCTGAGATTGTGCTTGAGTCTTTGACTCTATTGCATAAGTTGCTCATATGCCGAACATTTTGTAACATCACATTTAAAATTGTTTTGCAAAAAAATTACTCAAAATAACCAGAATGAGGTTTTTCGAAGTACTTAATTAACTTTATTGATTGTTTGATGCAATAAAATGAGGATTTCAAGATTGGTGATTGTTATGATGTCCCTTGGACAATTGCTAGACAGTTGCGACTCTGTCCCCATCAAAAACGCCTTCAGGCACGTTGAACGTTTGTCAACAAAGTTGATTAAAACAAAATGGAACGTCGTATTCAACAAAACATGTTTAAATTATTTTTAAGAACTGATATTATATTTTTGTGAATTTACAATGAGAAGCGAAAGCCAAGTGTGAAGGCATAGACATTACCGACTTTCTTACTATTGCAGGCTGAATCTGAGGCTTTACAGATCTGTGAACATCATTTTGCCCTGGAGAATGTAGAAGAAGAGTTAACATATACTCAGATGACACCAGAGACAATATATCTAAAGAACAAGTTTGAATGAGTCTGCAATTTGTCCGTATCTTAGTGTTAAATTACCTTTTGCAATTTTTAATGTATTTTGGTCCCGTTATCTTCACTAAATGTTCTGAATAATGATACGGGAATTATAATTCTGTTCAACATTTTACTATTAAAGACGTACATCGTTACTTACGAATGTCGAATTATTGAAATACGCGTTTTCATCCATTTCTTTAACACAGTTTGATCATTTTTGGTTGCCAATATGTGTTACTACCTTCATTCTTTATCGATAACACAAAGCTCATACGTTACAGTTGATCTCAGTTAGCTAGTCTCCTTCCAAGATATTTCATCAAGTCGCATAGGTCGCCTAATATAGAGATTTCTGGAAGGAGCGAAGCTAGTTATTCGTTCAGGTGTATGTGAGGATGCAATGTGTCACAAAAATTCCAATGTAATTGACCTCATTCAATAGTTGATAATTTCACATTCGTTAGTAGCGATGTACACCTTTAAATGTTCTGTCGAATGTTTTTCCTTATTCTGTGTAGGATCTTTATTTACAAAGTGAACTATTTTTGCCGTTTGTGTTTATAGTAGACCATGCATAGACTGGGCATATCAAAGGACAAGGGTTTTTTGGTCTAAAATATACGTTTACCCTGAGACTATCAAATAAGAAAAATCCTGGACTTAAATCGGTTGATTAAGATAGTGTCTGTTATGCTAGACCAGTATATGTATGGTAAACTGTTAGTAGGGTAACATTTTAACATCTTTTCACTTTTAATTTAAGGTAAGAATAGGTCATTCCCATTTATATTAAATCATGTGACACCACTTGTATACAATAACATGTCATTGTGAAAAATGAATGTTCAATCCTCAAATTTCAAAGCAGTTCGTCAGCCATTGTGTTTATATTTTGTTGTTGTACAAAATGTTCACGTGTAACTTATTTCATTAAGAAAAAAATAAAAATATAATTAAAAACATTTTTTTATTTTTAATATCTTCAAAAGCATGTCTGTTTGCATGTGACAAGTTCAACAGATAAACACAAATAACACTGGCATATTCAATATACTATAGCAAAAATATACAGCAAATATGTACAGCAAAAATAATATGACAATCGTGTGATTGTTGATGCCAAAATGATATTTACATGATAGTGTTATTTTCAAAAATTGTTTTTATTCCTTTCCATTAAAGATACGGTCTCCTTGTTGGTGAGGATCTGGGGTCAAAATTCAAATCAACTAGAAATTTTGTGTATGAGTCC
>JAOXYC010199462.1:0-11773 GCA_028565715.1 Phoronis pallida
TTTTATCACGTCAGCACAAGAGTGACATTTACATGTATTTTATTGTTTTAACGCTGGCGATCGGCCTTTTTATTATTATGATGTAAACAAATAAACATTGAATATATTAACTTAAAATACTAAGGTTCCTACTAAGTCCTTTCCAAAGTACAATACATTACATATTTTTTGTATATATCAAGCATACTCGCGTGACATTTCTCCAGAATCTGTAAACTTATCTAATTTTGTGTTCTGGTTCATTTTTTTTTTTTTTTAATTTAGTACATGTCATTCAGGCCCCGTTACAGAGAAGCAACAGTGAAATTCGATAATGACGATGTCATCTTTGAGAATTGCACAGGTTCCGTTCGAGGCCGAAAGCATAACGAACATCCGATGTAAATTTATGTGATATAGTATTTAAAAGATTAAACTTTTAAGTTATTTTTTGATAGTTGAAAATTTTAATTTTAAATCTAACGGGTAAACAAAGGCATCACATTTGAAAAACACTCAACTCTCTGACTCTGCATTTGTGCCATTAAAACTCTGAGAGGGCAGACACACACTTTTATGTGCAAAATTAACGAGCACCTAGAATAAAAAACAAAACACACATGTTTTTGTTTATGTATCCATGCTAATATTCCAACGTAGGTGAGGGTGCGAATGACAATATAAGAAAAATTAGTAGAGATTAAAACCAACAGGTATAATATATAAATATATTTCCCCGGAACAAATCATAATTTAATAACTTGTGCAAAGTGAAGGACGACATCTGTTTCCCCTTCGCTGAAAGAGATACCGTAAAATAACTGTATGAGGATTGTGTGTGAAAGCTTTTACATACACCCCTAATAAAAATGGAGAATTGGGGTACGGTGGTGACAATTTTCACCCAGGATGGCGTTGCGCATAATGAGCCACGCATAACTTCCGCTCGTTCGAGTTCATAAATGGAGCTCACACATATATTATTCTGCAAATTTTAATATAATTTCGCTTCTTGAATCTTGGAATAACTCTAAGCAGGACAGAACAAAAGAGTACCGTGATGAAATGAAATACAAACACTTCGCAGACTTTGATTTTTGACTCATTGTAATATAATTCTTAAACCTCATAGTTATTAAAAAAGCGGATTAAAAATAGTAAATTATTCAGATATGAGACAAACGCACAGAAGTAACATCAATGTGGTCACAAGGAATATATATTTTATCATATTATAAATTTCCGATTACTAGCCAAACTTCTAAAGTACATGGCATGCATCTGCCATGCATAACGTTTTCTATTTTTGTCTGTCCTATTCCATGTAATCTAACTAGTCGCACAATGGTAGTAAACACGAATGTCCCACTGGGATTTTTGTCACTGGAAAATCTATGATATAGCCTGTCGTCGGGCTCAATTTGAATTCTCGTTTGTTCAACTACACTCAATGAAAATAGGCGCACTGAAAACGAGTCGCTGCAAACGTTTGCAACTTCATGTGGTAAATAAAACACCAATTGATATTATTTTAATCGTAAGATAATCAAATTTCAAAAAATGACACCCGATTCCACCCTCAATCTCTTTTGTAAAAGCATTTTGTTTTAAAAGGTAAGTTCGATTTTTTATTAGAATAGTTAACCTCGTACAAAAATAAAGGCAAAACAAATTTCATTAACTTATTAACTGTATCAATGAAGATTTGCTTATAAGTATAAATAATACTGAATATTAAAACTCGATATTGCAAGAAATGGATACTCGGCTGCAATTTCGAGAAAATTAAAAGTTTTTTTCAATACTTACCCCAACTTTGTTTTACTGTTAGGAAGTTAACGTCATGCAACAATCCAACATCGCCTTGGAGTGCTTATGTATACATGTAGATTAATATGTAAACTCAAGCAGAGTGCATCTATCTTTAAATATTCATATCCTTTCTGTCGTCAGATTCCTTTTGGATATGTGACACTTTATACAATCACAAGGTCAATATATACAATTGCATACGTGAATTGTGGTGAACAGAATAAAACCGACTAGATGAAGCCGCGGGGTTCGCTAGACCTAATTATGCACCGCGTTCCCACACGTTTATCATGCTTACGGTAAAATTACGACAAAACATTTATGCCGCGGGTACCTACGCTTCTATTGTGCTATTTTTTTGTCCAAAAAGCGGTCAAAGAAAACAAAGCGAAATTCAATAAAAAAGTCCACACACACACAAACAACTTGATATTTATTCTCTTTATACTTGGTCGATTTCTCCTCAGTGACTTTGACTTTCATGTTCACCGCTGTCGATGTAAAATGTTATTTTTAAAACGGCCATAACGCGAGGCGGGCACCCAGGCGTTTAAAATCATTACTTTTTTTATTTGAACAGGGTCGGGCGTGATGATAATTGGCCCCCATTCTCAATGGGTTTGTTTTTCTTTCGTTGTCAATAAAAGTTAATTGTTTCGGCCCAAAAAACGCAAACAATATCTAATTAGGACATTCAAATATATGTGTTTTTAGTTATGTCTCTGAGATTCTGAGACGTTAAAGTGCGAATTATAATGCAGCCGTGAACGAATTTGGTCATTAGCTATGTAAGGGATGTGAGGTGGAAAGGTATGTCGGACTCACACCGAATTCAAACGGCAAAGTATAACTTGGAATGTGTCTTTCAAGTTCCGATTCCCCCCCATGTTTTCAAAAAAGAACAACATTCTTCAAGATTAGTCGCGATTTCTTAATACTTAATCGGCGAAAACCCGACCCATTTTAATACCTTTAGCTCAAAAATAGCCAAAACAGGTGAAAACAAGCCCATAGCAATGCCAAATCCGATAAAAACTCGACCATTATCATCTTCTTCGTTTACGAGCAGCCCGTCAGTACAATGGATGGGTGGGATGACCAGTTTCCTGCGAATCTGTGGTATGTCGTTTTTTTGGATCCCCCATGGTTTTACAGAACTTATTTGAGCGCAATGAGCATGAAATAAAGACTGGCACTTAAATCTACTGGAAATGGGCCAACATTGAATGTTCCGATAAATAATGCTTCAATTTATAATTTTTTGAATTTTAGTTATGGTCATAACTTAAGAATCACTGCTGAGATTTTTAATTACTTGATCTTTTACATTATGAATATTATGTAAATATATTTTTCTAATTTTGCTTTTGCACTCGCTTAATTTGTTGCGTTGAATGCTTTGCATGGGAAATAGTCGGGAAACTGTGTGAAAACTGATTCTACAGAGCCATGATTTTTCAAAGAATATATGTTACCTATATTTAGTTAGCTTGTTTTAACCTCATTAGGAAGGTGCTGTTCTTGATAATGTAAAAACTTAATTAAAGGTATCCTACTGCGGGCAAGATGTAAAACTTCAAGTTAATAAAGGTGTCCCGTTGATCAGTGCAAGTGAGTACAGAGAATTAAAACCCGTAATTCACACGGACTGGATTGTATTTGGAAAAAGATCGTTTAACTACAAAAATTAAAACCAACTCACACCGAAACTAAAGAGCCGTCATGCATTTTGTAAGAAGGCTTTCAAGCTTGAGTTTTTCCAAAAAAAAAATAAGGTAAACGTCTGTAACTACTTAAAGCAAATTGTTTTTGGTAGCATCAATTTAGAATCCGGATATTTTTCATGAAACCCACTGGTACTCAAACTAACAATAATTGCTATACACAGGGAGCCTAACGTTGATTTGTATTCTCAATCAAGATATAAAGGACGTGAACAAAAGCCTTAAACAAAGTAAATGTTCTACACGAGATTCAAAAACATCATATAGTCAATCTTAAAGTGTAGTTGTTTATCCATCCAGGGAGTTGCATGTTTGGAAATATTAAGTCTGTTCAACAGGAAATACTACTGTCCCCAGCAGATGATAATTTGTGACGAACCCCACCGTGTTTGTTGAGAGAGGGGTTGTCACATTTCACAAAAACTGCTTCCCGGACACCTCTTTCAAACCAGTTCTGATCTCTGCCGGCACTTCATCTGCAGTCTACAATCATCTGCATGATCATGATCATCAATTCCCTAATGATAATGCAGAAATAATTAGTAGAGAACAGAAAAATGGTGTCAAGGAAGCAGTTTTTGTGAAATGTGACAACCCTTCTCTCAACAAACAGGGTGGTGTTCGTCACAAATTATTGTTTGCTTGGGACAGTAATATTCGCGCTCTCGGGAGATATCGCCACACACGTGAGCAGCATTCTGACGTCACACATCATCATCCATTTGAAGAGGTCGGGACGGCCTCGAGGTACTATAGGGGTTTAATATTTAGGGAATTTCAGTTGATAAGACTTAAAATGTCCAATCATGGTCAATCATTCGTATTTCACCTATAATACAAAAGTCGTTAAAATACGACGTTGCTTTTCATTTACAGTCTTTTTCAAATTCTTCTTATTTTAAGATCTTATGAGAAGAATTTAATAAAAACTGTAAATGCAGAGCACCGTCGTATTTTTAACGAATTTCACCTTTGTGTGAATCAATATATCAAGTGATAGAAAAACGCTTTCATCTTTTGGAACTTGACATCCAAAGAACTGTATAATTAAGCTACGACAATACAATTTTACAGGAGTTTTATTCATCACATTTTCATTTGGTTTCTAGATGTTCAAAGATTTTTTTAAAAACATTTCCAAAACAAGTATGAAAAGAAAATGTCAGACATTTTGTGAAGTGCATTTAGGTGAATTGCCTATTTAATTCAGAACTTTCAATAAAACCTTTTTACAAAATTTGACAATATTGGTTGCAAAATATGTGTGGAAAGTCAGCGGAATGCCATTATGATTCATGTCACCGTATGCGGTTAATAAATAGGGCAATATGGATACTTTTCCCCTAAAAGGAAATAAACATTTTTTCAACAAAGCCGAACGGTTTCTGTGTTGTACAACAATAGGGGCAGTCTGCAGTTTTTGCGACATTGCTTGTCAGAAAATCTAGCTTATGTTTTTTTTAATTCTTTATTCGAAAAACAAACAAATTACACATAATATAATTGCCCCGCAGAAATCGCTTCTAGGAAAGTTATTGCCAAGGACTCAACTTTCGTAGAAACTAAAAAATAGCAAAAGTAGAAAACGTTTTTTGTCACATGATACTACAAATTATATTACATACAGCGGTTACCTCTATGTACATGTAGCTGCCATAAGAAAACAATTAAGCTACGTAGGCGTTTATTTATAAACACTACATACTTGTATAGCAGTACCTCAAACCACTGAAACCACATATCTATGTAGGAAGTGGCTTTTGCAAAACGTTTTTTTATAGAGCTGTCACCACCCTCAAGGGCATACGTGCCAAAATTCGGGATTGACGCTATGGAACGCGCTTTTTCATGAATGAATTTTTAATCTGCGTGGTTGGTTAATTTTTGCCTGCTAACCAACCGCCTACAACCGTTTCCGTTTCCTTAAGCAGTGCACGAAGTTTACGTCCGGGATACGTGCCAGTTTGCAAGTTGACCATCAACGGAGCAAATACGGAAATCGCAAGCAACATACATGTACATGTATGTTGTTGACGTTCGAAACTCAGTACTCACTACACGTGTCTTTCTAAAGAGAAGACTCACAGGTCTGTGTCAGGTCACAAGTTACTAATGCCTGATTTCTAAAATGCGTAACCCCTTTGACAAATATGTTTCATTTACAAGTACTATAAATTAAACTTTGGTCAATGTCTAGTCTAAATTTGTCCTCAAGTAGTTTCAAAGTCAACGTACTGATTGTTTTCTCGAAACAAAGTTTTCAATTAATTCATTTCACCATTTTGATTTTTTTTAACAAAGCGCCCACGATGCAGTAAAGTACGTAGACTGGTGCCGCCGCCTGTTTGTCAAATCTAATAATGTGTGCATTTGCTAGCGCACGAGCCCGCATACGTTAGCTCTTGCTGATAACCGAAGTACCGGAGTGTGATTAACGCTACATGCTGTACTCCGCGCAACAAAGTGCTACCATCGTATTTTCGCAACGAACGAGTTTTGACTCAAAATTTTGAAAGTTTGAATAATAAACAGACAATATTGTAATGTGAAAGTATTTGGTTAGCAGTGTCAGTCCATCTAGTGCCGTTGTTAAGAATATTCTTGGGCCAACAGGGCGACGGTACGAGCGCAGTTATAAGCAAGAGAAAAGGTACGACTCTCGCGTGTTAACAAATGATAATGTGTGCCTTTATATCCCCGTCACACTCAGCACGAATTCGACAGGAAAGCCGTTGGAATCCGATTTTTTTCGCCCATCCCTGCTAATTCGAGGTGCGTTCCTGGAGTTCCAACTGAGTTCCAAGTGCCTTCCAGTCGTTCGGGGCAATTTCGGCAGCCCGTACAAATGTTTTGAACTGTTCAAAACAATTTCGTGCTGGGTTCCAACTGGACAAAATTCGCACGGCATTCAAAAAGGATTCCGAGTATTCGAGCGGCGTTCCAACTAGATTCGAAGTAGTCAGAACATGTGAAGGCTAATTTTTTTATTTATTTCAATTAATGGTTTTGTTGTTTGAAACATTCCAATGATTAATTTTGCATGTTTCATTAAATTATGTAAACGAAGTATGACTGTTTTTTCAAACTTCAAACAGTTTGGCTACAAAACTTTCCAAATTTAGAAGAAACAGCTACTTTGGGTGAAATTCTCCTTTTTACGCCGAAAATTTAAAAACGACTTGACATTATATAACATTTAGGTTAGTAATGTATGCACATTCCTACCGCCTTTTGGGGATGGTATTTGACGAAACCATAAAACAGGATTTGCGTGCCTCTGCAACTGCAGAGATAATTATGTTTACACTTTCTTTGTACAATTACTGAATGGACATATTGCCTGGCCCAGTAAATTAAGGTCAGTATGTGCTGCAGTCAGTAATTTTAAAAGTAGAGAGTTATCAGCTGGTTATAAAAACAAATGTAACCACAGGAATGATAATTATGCCTACGTCGAGGATACCAGGGCCTGACTGTAATGAAACTAGTATTTGGTGTCTCAGTTTTGTAAAGTATTGCCTGGTTTGCGATCGGTATATGATCGCAAAAATCAAGACTGCATTTTTTTTTAGAAAAGGTAAAAAATACTGGCTATTAATAGCGCTATTATGAGTAAATATTCAGACAGAATTAGGACGGGCTGAATAGCTCAGTTGGTTAGAGCATCCGACCGGCAATCGGGAGACCTTGGTTCGATTCCCAGTCCAGTTCGGATTTTTTCTGTCTTTTCAAATTATAAAAAAATCGAGAGTCATGACTTTTGAGACTTCATCTCGTACAGCAGGCAATGCATTAAAACTAAAACAACGACGGCATAGATTTGATTGGGAAAAAAGCGACACAAATTTGGATTGTGGATCAATGCAGGGCAACAAGTTCATCACAGTTTGATGAAGTCGGTTTTTCAGATACTTATTTTAATTTTTAATTTCCGAAAGGCCGGTGTTGAAAATACGCTTGAATGAATTAATGTCACGATCAATTGATTACGTAAATGAAATGCAAATAGATGACTCTAATATGATCTAATTTGTCATTTTACGATTTTTACGAATGATTGATTATCCTGGGGGATATATATATTGACTTAGCAAAAATAAAATGGTGCTCTTAGATTAGTGTTTTTCATAAATTGAATATTGATCACAACATCCATACTGGAATCCAACTCGGGGTCGATTGTTCGGTTAAAACTGGTCAGGCGGTCGGTGAGCCAATTTTAACTTAATATACCTAAGGGTTTAAAAAAACATAATTACCTTTTTTACTTTTTAATTATTTTTTATCATCTACACATAATTACCTTATGTACCTAATGTATACCATAAACATACGGACATAATATGAAATACCAAAAATCAATAAAGAAAAACTTAAAAACCAAAATCCTTGAAAAGAGGACGGGCACCCAAATACGGTGAATGAAAGCGACTCAACCGGCCATCACATAAAGACCCTCAAATAAGCCGAAGAAACTCCTCGCGCAAAACAAATCAAACGTTGATTTTGCAGTAGCAAGTTAGTCATACATCGATTCAAAAACGTTTTTGTTAGTGTAAATGGCATGGAAAAATTATAAAAGACATTTGTGGCTGTTCCAACTTTAAGACATATTCGAATATTAAAAACTACATGTGAAGCCAGTGAGTGCAGATCATGATTACGCACATCATGAAAACGTGGCATAATCTCCCAAGTTCATAATGTAACTAACGCCACTATCGTCATATCTTATGTTCGTCTACTACAATTGTAGCTTTAATCGATGATTCTAATAAGAAATGACAAGGTTTTGATTGATTTAAGTCCATCAATTATTTATCTTTTTGTTAGATATGTCAAGAAATGGTTTGCAAAATGAGGCATAATGAAAATGAAAGCATGTATATTAATACATGTAAAAGTCTCAACGTGTGCTTCCATCACGTAGACGTTTCACTACAAAATACATGTATGTTCAATTAGTGCAAAATGTTTACACCACAATGGAAGAACCACCTACCGGCCATGTATGAAACGAGGGCGTGTGGAATCAGTACATAATTATCACGATGCCATACCTTGCCGCAAGGATTACCTTTATACCAGGGTGCTCATGCCGTTTAAGTTTTTAAACTTAAAAGCAAACTTCGGCTTGAAAAAAACTCGAACGTGAACGTATGGACACTCGTGGGTATCAAGTATTTTTTACTCGGTTTTCTCAAAAACTATTATTTTACCGAAAGATGGCACATCATGATTGAAATCTACCGCGTTCTCACTAAAGTTTACACATGTGTTTTATATATTTAAGGTCGAACAATGGTTGATATCAAATACAGGACCAGATGGATTTTGTTTCTTTTTTCTCTAAAGTCATTTTAGACCAACTATGACGTCACTGAAGTCCTCAGGTGGTTCTCTCTATAAAATGCATTAATGACCATCACTTGGTACAGCTGATTAACCAGAGGTGCCATTATTTTGACGAGAACATGTGTTTTAACTAAAATTATGTTTCAATTAGCAACATAAAAATTGAGAAATAAACCGAGGACTACTGTATGATTAAATAACCCACAGTCTAATTAATTAAGGTTTTCAAAAATCGTCGGTCTGCGTCCTTAATTGAGGCTAAACCTTGTGATTATTAATTAGAGTTGAAAAATGGCGTCACAAATATTTTTGTTGTGTTTAATGTTTTAAACTGGCACATTCGTGTTTTCAATCAATTTTGTCTTTAACTTTGACTTATCTTTTTACTTAATTATAATGAGGATAAGGAGATTTTTTCAAAAGATATTTTTTTAGATTCAGTCAGAGCTTAGATGAGACGCCGGCTATGATTTTGCCTTTCGCTCGTGGTAAAAGAAGCTACATGTAAGTTATGATTCCAGCTTTTCGACTCAAATGGCTCATTTTAAATTCGTCTGATAAATTGTTTATACCGGTACATGCTATGACACACATTATTATATTTATGCCACCATGATGACAAGCACAATTTCAATGCAAGTGGGTCACTAAGAATATATAGACGAGATGATGAATAATGTTACATAAATTCAAACATCAAGTGAATGTATTGCATTACAATCAAAATCCCATTTGGTTATGGTTCATTCAACTTATTAATTCTAGAATGACGCAGATTGCGAGTCTTAAAAGACCCCGCACACCTAGCGCGATTGCCGCGTAACCTTTGCGGTGCGCGAATGTTGCTAGGTGTGTGGGGGTCCTTTTCTGCAACATTCACGCCGGCAACATTCGCGATAAAAATTAATCATGTTTTACGCTCAGCAACATTCGCGCTAGGTATGCGGAGGATTATCGCGATTGCAGCATATCTTTTTATCAGTGCGCATGCAAAGTGTCGTGTTTTTCATTGTTATAGCGCCTCTATTGAGTCTACATGAAATTTGTAGCCTTAGTGTTGCAACATTCGCGCTAGGTGTGCGGGGGTACAAACTCAGCGTGAATGTTGCCTCGGCGTTAATGTTGCACGGCAATCGCGCTAGGTGTGCTGAGGGCTTAATTCATGGCGACCATATACGTAGTTTCAAAGGCCACATTTTTAAAAAAGCTACACTTGAATAAAATCACGAAAACATTAGTCAGGACAGCAAAACATATCTGAGATATGCCATACTTGAAAAATCATCTAAAGCAAAGACAAGAGACACATTAAAGAAATAAATAGGCCTCTGCTTAAATTACAATCTGAAATATCTATTAAAAAATGGAATTAACGTCCCCGACATGCATGAAAGGCTATATATCTTACCTTTGGGTATCAACGTTCTTATAATCTGTGAAGCTTCATCATACTTGTGTGGAGCCTTTAAGCTTGCAACAACTTTCAGGAAAAATGACAAAAAACTGTCCTAATTACGTTCAGACTATTAGCATCGCATATGTATGAATGAATTTGTGTATAATGAATGGGATCAATTAATTCACCTGATTTATTCTACTGACTAGGTACAGGTACGCGACTATTTTTAAATCGATTTAGTTTTAAATGTCAAGTGCGATATTTCCTTTTGGGTGATGACGAATGTCAACCAGTGCTGTTCATTCAAGGTAAGTTAATTTATGCAGTATATCTATTCCACTATTACACTGTAACTCGGTGGTGTCTTCTCTTCTGTCTTAGTCTCTATTGAAACATAATGAAAAAGCATATATGCTAAAGCCATTTTGGTTCGCCATTTTTGTTTTGTTTCACATCATAAAAATATTTTAGATATTGGCACAATAGAAAACAACGCACACATATATCTATCTACTTTAAAATGCAATGAATTTGAAAAGACAGAAAAAATCATCCTAACTGAACTGGAAATCGAACCCAGGTCCCCACAATTGCCGGTTAGGGTGCTCTACCGCTAAGCTACCCAGCTAGTCCTAATTCTGTCTGATATTTAACGCATAACAGCGTCCTAATTCTGTCTGATATTTAAATATTAAAATGCAATGTGTAGGATAGTAGAACTTAACACACGTTCTCTTGGCGATAAAGTAGTCAATTTTGGTGCATTACCAAAATTTATATGGTCAGTAACAAAAAACATTTTTTTTCCAAAAAATGCTTTTTAATGTCAATGAGTGATTTCTTTCATGATATTCCACATCATGACCCGAGAGTGAGTTCTTTATCCCTTTTTAAATAGAATAAATGTAAACAATATCTTGACTTTTAAAAAATTATTCAAACATGAGATAAAGTTTCGAGAACAGAAGGCAAAAATGTATAAAAGTTGACGGTTGCTATTTTCAGCATCTTGAAAAACGGACTTCCCCCAAACGGATTTATTGCAACTTTTTTTCCTACACCAAAGACACCGGTGAGAGATACTTATTCTGCAAAAAAATTGCTTGTGATCGGAATGCCGACCTAATGCCTTGTGGAGCTGTAATGTTACTAGATCAATAGATACGAAATGACTTGAGTAGCGTGTCAGGACAGCTAAAATGTATTATTTGCAATTGTAACTAGGTCAAAAATGTCAGAAATGACGATAGTTAAAATCAATTCTCATCAAACACAGAACTTGAAATATCGATTGAAACAACGCGTTCCATTTCAAACAGTATCAAAGTCGTTAATCTGGTATCAATTTCAACGTTCAAATTGTGTCTGCATATCGGTATCGGTCGTCGAAACTTTTGAATGATGAATGCAGCAAAAGAAAAATACCAGGGATTTCCGAAAGAGCGCCCCCCTGAAAGAGCGCCCATGGGCGCTCTTTCGGAAAATTTCCGAAAGACCGCCCATG
>JAOXYC010199684.1:0-11764 GCA_028565715.1 Phoronis pallida
GCCCGGGGCGGGATCCGAACACACAACCTTTCAGTTATGTGTCCGACGCTCTACCAACTGAGCTAATCCGCCTGGTAGTTTGAAAGGCATCTCGTAAATATATCTTATTTTAGATGGGGAAAACAACTGGGACAAAGAATCATGTATATCAGGGAGTGAGCTTTCACTGCAAAGTAGAATGTCTTGAAAAATTGTTACGTTTTTGTAGAGATAAATTCTTAGCATCATCTTGGATAAAGCATTATACTGAATCCAGTTAGTAATCTTATATCTCTCTTTAAGGACTTCCCATGATAGTAATTTATTTTCCCCATCCAAAAGATCACTAACATACATGATACCTGCTTTGCAGAAATCTTCAAAATATACTGCCTTCCTTTTTGCAAGGATGTTCCTATTATTCCAAATAACCTGATCTACTAAGTCTATTTTCTGATGAAGTGATTCTAATATACATGTATATTCCCAACTTTTTACTAGAAGGAATGAAACGACGAACGTTTTTACAACAAGATTCATTACTGTCTGTAAATATTTGTATATATATGAACAATGAATCTTGTTGTAAAAACGTTCGTCGTTTCATTCCTTCTACTACTGTGGCCAAAAACCCAGATTATCAACTTTTTACTATTATACTACTTTTAGCACTATTATTGTATCTAAAATAATTCTATATAAAATATCTATAGTGTTTAAAAAATAACCTTTAAATAGGTTATTCTTTTAGACTTCCAATAATAATTCAGTAAAATTGAGATTTTTTCTTAATTATCTGGTTTGTATAGTCTCATATGCAATTTGCTTTACTGCCATGGGTAAACAATACTTGTTTATCGCGTAGGGAGAACAGACCATCGTTTGAGATGGCGGGCTGTGGGAGAGACTAGGGAAACCCCTACCCTGTGGAAAATGAGTCTGTGTCATCAGCTCCAGGAACTGCCCTGGTCGGTCACGTGTACAAATTGCTTATTTTGTCTGTCCAATCAGCTGCAGGCTATTTAACCAGTCGATGAGTTGTCCAATCATAGTGTAGAAAAAGAAGTGCCCTGGTTTACAACCGATAACATTTAGTATGAAACTAGGACTCACTGGGTCCTAGTATGGAAGGATCACGAAGCGGAATTAAGAAATGCCAGCCTATCATTCGGCGGCAAAATAAAATAGTGTCAAGGATAACATTTGAGTGACCTCGTTTCGTGACAAGACCCTTGCTTAATGTAGTGTATTACGAGATATTTAAGAGATATATCGTGACAAGAACTCAACTTTGATTTACGTAAAATTGCCAGAAAAACAAATCAAATTGGAATAATTCGAATTTTTATGACAAAAATCTAATTTATCACTTTGAGGATATCATGGGAAAATATACATGTTTGCTACATCCTCTAGTCGAATTTTCTTACTAGGAAAGACACATGACTAGCTGAGTTTATGCCTGGCAATGTTTAACTCTTAATCGATTAATTTGTCTTTTGCCTATCACTGAACTGCAGTCCTAGAGAAAATTATTATTGCACAATGGGCAACGACTGATAGGCTGGTCTGCTTGGCTTTCGTTTTAAGATTTCAACCTTTTAAAACCTCAGACTAAGACCGAGTGATATAATCGATGCAAACGTTTCGGTAAGCCTGAGCTTACCTGTGCTCTGTGGGACAATTCTACTAAAGACTTAGCTGGGTGAAGCTTTACATCTAAGCCTATTGATGAAAACCGACTCTTATTCCTCTCAGGCACATGGAATTATGTCAATTTTAATTGTGATACCCATTACTTTTGTCAATGTGTCCACTCTTGTATTACATGTGCCTCCATATTCTAGTATACACAGCCGCACATAGAATTGGAAGATGGGTGATGTTGTTTGAAATTTGTCATGAATACAAGCAATTCTAGCACTAGAAGAGGAACAGAGAAGGTAGCTTATCGCTATAGGAAGCAACCCCTACCAATAAGTTATACTTTTATGAACATATAACTAATTGACATCGTATCATCCCGGGCGTATCATCAAAATAAACACATATGATGATACCTGCGACTGAATACACTTTGTGTACAAAGGTATTTTATTAACCTCGTAAAATATGTTTACACGCGAAAAATTTAATTTGCACCTGATGAAAACATGTTTATGAAAAATGTGTGCAATAAGTAAGAACATGTTTACGTTGGGCACAAAGCACTTTTGTGAGAGGCAATCTTCTTTCAACCTCACAAATGTTATTAATTTTTCGGTTGGGAAATGGGTAAATGTAATTACCTTCCTAATAATGCTTTAGATAAAATCAACACACATTCTCTTAAGGGTTTTATCAGTTTCTCCAAAAAATATATAATCAACAATTATTCTTCCATTTGTCATACCTCTCATTGTTACGTTTGCACAAAAAAAACTAATAACCTGTTGCTTGATATATGATTAAAGTTATACATCGCTACTTACGAATGTGAAATCATCAACTATTGAATGAGGTCAATTGCGTTGGAATTGTTGTTACAAATTGCATCCTCACATTCATCTGAACGAAAAACTGCCTTCGCTTAAGTTATCCCGGAAATCTCTATTCAGGCCGCCTATGTGACTTGATGAAATATCTTTCTGGTGACAAGATATCTGAGATCAACTGTAACGTATTAATTTTGTGTTTTCGATCAAAACTGAAGGTAGTAACACACATTGACAAACGGATGAAAACGACGTATTTCAATAATTGATAATTCGACATTCGTAAGTAGCGATGTATGCGTTTAATTAATTTATATATTAAATCCAAATTCAAAATTACGTGGATTCTCGGCTGGTCGTCATTGTCGAGTTTTTGTCTGTTTTTCCATATACTTTTTAAGCTAAGCACTGATCCTGTACACAGCTAGTTGCCGATTGAGCAAAACGCATGTAAGACTCCGGCTGGGTAGCTCAGTTGGTTAGAGCTACCAACCGGCAATCGGGAGACCTGGGTTCGATTCCCAGTCCAGTTCGGATTTTTTCTGTCTTTTCAAATTTAAGATCTGCAATTAATAGTTTAGAACAATATTACCAAATTAAAAGGAAAATATTTGAATTAATAGGAAACTCAGACACAAAAACTACCCGCTCAATGTGCAATATTCCAAGCAGAGGCGATCCTGTTGGTGCATTTGATGAACGGTTCACTGCCTTAACTGTCCTTCACTAGATGGCTGAGGAGAGTGGGCTCCATGCAATAGCCACGTGTCTTTTCCCGGGGTCTAAAACTATTTCCGTGTACTCATACCAAATTCATGGTATACTTACACGGGCAATAGACGCGTGGCAACCAGGGCAGAAACCGTGCGTCACGTTTCTGTCAACAGGAACATAAATCTAGTCATATTTTGGATACCAGAAAATCTCATTACTTTTGATTTACTCACGCGTCACGAGTTAAAAGCGACCGAAGCTTTATAAAGACATACTATGCAATATCTGGCAACTATTCACAACTACGGGAAGAGTCGATCGGACCTGTCCTTCCAAAAATTCGAATATCCCACTGAAGGTAACTAGCCATTTCATATTTTATCTGTTTCTTAGTTAGACGTTTGATTTTTCAAAATTTTCCGACTTGTGAATGTTTGACAGACGAGTGACTATTTTTACCCCGGATTTTTACATTATTATGAAACTACGCACAATCTATGCTTTTCCCTATATTCGGATTTTTATAATTAAAACTGACAAACTGCGACTAATTGGATACCGGGCTTAAACTGTTACAATGTTTAAGCAAAATCTCTGGTGTGTTTTAGTTTTTCTGTTGTATCATGCCTTGTGTTTAAACTTTGTATGCTTCTACTAATCTGAAGTCAATGCTGATACCATATAATGTGATTCTTACAATGAATGGGATGTAATACAACCTTTTATTGGATGAGATTTTGAAAAATCATAGAACGAGCCTTTGAGCGAGTTCTATGATTTTTCAAAATCGAATCCCAAAAAAGGTTGTATTACTTCCCATGAATTTGAGAATCATTTTATCACAAAACATTAATCAAGACTGAAAAACTAAGAAATTCTGTGAAAATGAATCCCAGCGTTAATATAATATAAATATACCTTGTTGTATTGATAAGTTTGTGTGCGAACAACTTCAGATTTTCAATAATTTTGATTTTAGGGAAGAAGTTTGATAAGCTATCATGATGAAGTCTAGTGTCCTTCTAGTGGTGCTTTGTGCGTTAATAAGAGAAGTCGGTAAGTTCACAATTATATCCGTCACTGCAAACAATAGGCACGCATGTAATTTTTTTAAAAAGTCAACGTACTTTGTCAATACTCGGAAATGACTTGTTTTTAAAGGTAAGTCAAAGATGTAATAAAAAAGAAGGGAGTTTTAACTTTTAGACCCCAACAATTAAAATTGTTGGGGTCTAAAAGTGAAAATACTTTTGGAAAGACCAGATTTTAGAAAAGAGTGGAACAGTCAGACTGTTACAAATAAGCGCAAATTTTTAAATGATTTAAAAGACAGGCTGTCTAAATTAGCTGCGGATGATATGTGGGACATTTTGGAGGATTATCCAAAACTTTCAATGTGAAAGGTGATAAAAAATGATCTGGTTTTCGAGAATTATCTGAGTGTTGTACATATTAAATCCTATAGATTGGCTCTTTCCCAGTTCCGCATGTCATCTCACAGTTTAATGGTGGAAAGGGGTAGAGAATCGGGTAATCCTAGGGAACACAGGTATTGTGAGCTATGCCTAAATGGAGAAATAGAAGACGAATACCATTTTTTATGCCGCTGTGTTACTTTTGAAAGTCTTAGGATAGATACATTACCACTTTCGTTGATTGAAGATCGAAGTTTTGATAACATGCTTGTACTGAAAACTGAAGAATCATAAATCATAAATCAGATTGCTAAGTTTTTATTCTTGGCCTTGAAACAGAGAAATCGTTTGTTAGAAGAATTGTAAATGATATTCTGTCCCTTTTGTGTGAGCCTCAGTATGAATGTATTTTTATCTCATGTTGTTAGTATGCAAAAGCGCTGCTGAAATTGTGTAGAAAAATTGTATTTTCTTAAAAGGCCGTTGGCCTATGGAATAAACAATATGTATACAAAAAAAGAAAAAGAAAAAGAAAACAAGACTTTAATAAATCATACTGTAGTATTTCGAAGTTACCACAGTCACGGGGATTCGCGCATAAAACTTGCATTTACATTCAACTAGCTCTGTTACCCGCGCCTCGCTTCGCATATGCACACCCCGTTACCTTGACCAACCTCAACTTTAACCGACTTTTCCCACGCTTCGCGTGCTCCTACACGTGCAACCACGTGCACATATACACCCGTCACCTTCCCAGTCTCGACCTTTGCCGGGCTTCGCGCGGTCAAAGCTTGCAAACAGACGGACACACACACACACGTGGGCACCCCGTGCACATGCGCACCCCGTTACTTTGACCATTCTCTTCTCGACTTTTACCGACTCTTCCCGCGCTTTGCGCGCTCCCGCACGTGCGAGTACTTGCGGGGGTGCAGATCATCGATAGTTTTTCAGTAATCTCTCTGCTCACGACGCTCAGATGGAGAACATTTAGAATAAATATAAAGTTCGATTTTTTAAAATCATTTTAGGTGCTCAAAAAGAATGCTGTGTGACCGGAGACCCGCATTTCAAACCCTACGATTCAAAGGGTGTCAGGTTCGACTTCCAAGGTTATGCCGCCAACACGTATTATCTGTTGAGTAAGACGTGTCAGCCTGGTGTGACACCGTTCAAGATATCCAGCAAGTTTGAGTTATGTAACGGAGGCCAACCATTTCCCGGGGTGCCGATTTCATGCACAACCGAAACTGTGATCGAGCTGACACTCATAGGTGTACCGTTGAAGTTTACCGTAGATTCAGCCGGAAACGTGAAGGTAATCAGTTCTGTTAAACATGCAGAATGATTTTACAACAGCTGCTTCTTTCACTCTTAGGGAAAATACCGAAATTTGACATGAGACTATTTTGTGAAGTTAAGTAGGAATGAAACCGATAGTCCTACACTATAGAGTTTAGTTGGCTTTCAGATGATTATCAGACCCGTTGCGAGATTTCTTAACGTAAAGTGGTGAACGTTTATGCGTTCAGCAAGTTGAGGAAATGAGAGGTAGAAATAAAGGGTTTACATTGGATGGTAGAGAACTTTTTATATCGAAATCTCTCATGACACGGAGTAATAAAAGAAATATGAGAACTGGTTAATATTGTTGTAGAATTAACTTGACCGTTCTTCTTTTGAAGTTTGGCACCAGTCCGATTCCTCAAGCTCTACCAATCAACATCAGTATTCTTGGACACTGGGTTAAAGTAACGAGAACTGGGAACGTCGTTGAATTAACAACATCTTTCGGACTAAGAGTTCGAATCACCTACGGAGTCAATATTTCGCCAAACTTGAAATACCAGAATGTTTGTATTTACGTTCCAGCAATATATCAAAGTAAACTGTGTGGCTTGTGTGGTGATTACAATGGGGACTTCAACGTAAGTAGTATATAGTGTTACATTGCACGTTGAGGATGGTGATAATGGTGATGATGATGATGATGATGATGATGACGGTAGTGACGGTCATGATGATGAGGATGATGCTTATGGTGATAATGTTGAAACACTTTTATCAAAAATAGCTCGCTTTAGGCAAAAGATATATAGTTATTTGATCATCTAAACTGCTTCTTCGAAATTTTGGCTAAACCCTGGCTCCCTGGGTGGACAAAAGTCTAACTTCACTCTAATTAGTAAAAGAAATTGTTCATTGTCTCCTGTTTTTGATGACACAAATGATATGAACTTACTAGGAGACGAATTTGTTTGAGACTGCAAACGTTTCCATCCGCATTCCACGGGTCTAGATCACTGACTGCTGTTTCCCGCTACGTGACGCACCGGAAGTAGAATCACGTCGTAAACTGCGGGACGCTGGAGGCCCTAGTCTCTATTTATAGATGGTTTCTGAGTCTTTATTTAAACTGCCTCCTTGACTTTTCTCGAATACCAATGTTCTTCTTTGACCAGAACTTTGCTTGACTTGATATTTCCATTATGGTCAGTAGTTACCGGAGCGTCACGTTGCAGGAAACATCAGTCAGTGATCAAGACCCGTGGAATGCGGGTGAAAACGTTTGCAGTCTCAAACAAATTCGTCTCCTAGTATTTAGCGAATATTGTTTTTGTCTTCACTCGAATTGTTTGTTTTTTCAGAATGACAAGCTGTGCCCAATTTTACCTGCATGTCATTTAGCAAGAAAAAGAAGGTCCGCTGGAACACCGGGGTACGTGGTCGTTATAGAAATAACATATTTACATACTAACAATTTACTTTTCTAATCTATTCATATTCATTATTTTTGCTACAACAAACAGACGAAACATTGATAAATCTATATAACGTATGTTGGACATCTACATGTAGGAAAGATTCACAGATCGGGAGGTTAAACTTGGTTTTTCAATGTCAAGGCCGAATTTTTTATCGCCCGATCTGGCAAAAACCTCCCGATCGGGAGGTTATTTTCCCATCATCACGCCCAAAAAAGCATCCAACGGCGCATTTTGTAATCGTTACCAATGGCAGAGTCGATTATTTGACCTTAGGCTCAGCGATGTATTAAAGAAGTCAATCGCTGAAGTTTCAAGGCTCAGCTCCGCGACCGTACTGATTCTGATCGCATGGAACAGTCAATTAAGAAGTAGCACTTTCGCCGGCCAATTTCGAAAATTCGGCCTTAACATTGACAAAACCTCACCATTGGGCGAAAACGCCCCGGTCGGCGAATCTCTCCTAGCTGCCGGTTTTGATTTTAGTCATAGTCCCATTTTGACTTTTCCGCAGAGTTTTTCGCCTCGTCAACCCAAAGGTTGACTTGTACAGTGGAAACTGCACGGGAACAGGAGGCGCGCGTCAGTGTACTGGGGTAGATCCAATCGCAAGGGACACGTGTATGGCCAAAATCAAAAAGTTATTGGAACGTAAGTCATTTAAAAATTATAACTGTGACTCATGTTATTATAAAGGATGCTTAAACACCACCAAGGCACTATCTCCCTGGTTGCACATTCATGACCTCATGTATGAGCTTTTGATATTGTTATGAAATAAACACATATTCTCATCTTACTTGGTTCAGTTTCCAGTTATCAATCCTACTGGCGAAACTGTTGGAATTTAATGAATATATCGGCTGATCCAGAAACAAACGTCCTAAAGTTATACCACTTATTGATAACATAAACATATTTTAACACAAGCAAAGTGATTTTTTTTGTTCTATTGAACTGAAATTCGTCAGTTTTGAATTTATTCAAAATCAGAAAATCTTGTCTCACTTACTTTTGTAACGATGTTGTTGATGTTGATGATTTAATAATGATGATGGTGGTGGTGGTGTTTGTGGTGGTGATAAACTGTTGGTGATGATGATTACGACGATGGTGGTGGTCAATAATCGTCCATTTGAAATTATAGACTTAGGTATTGTCCTCGATGAAGAGACCTTACTCGGACATGTCTATGAATGCGCATTTGATGTTACGGAAGGACTGGACGAGGACGAGTTTCTCAAAGGCTATGGTGGGCTCAAGACCGGCAAACCGTTGACCACTGAAACACTTTGCAACTTGAACATCGGAAAGAATTGCGGTTGTTCTGACAGTGAGTATCTCCCTAAATAGCATTTCCTCACACTTAAAATTCAAATCAACAGTTGAGTCGTTTTTTGTATTACTTTTCTCATTAGAAATATTGGATTACAAATACAGTTCAATGAAATTTTATCAACTTGAACACCGTCAAATACTGTTACTGTATTTGCAAGTAACAGGTCTTCGGAATAATAACACATTTGAGCTTTCATGTTGCGCAAATACAAACACTGAAATTGTCAAATATGCCGAATTCTATTGAGTACCATCTTTTTGTTCACCTTTACATCTTTGACATTTCATATGCTCATGAATTATTTTCAGGAATTCATTAAATTGCCTTCATAGACCATATTTTAACAATTAGTAAACGTCTTTTCTTTTATTAATATTCCATACTTTTGATTAATGTATTATATTGTAGACAATTAACTTAAATGCTCCCCAGAAGATACGTCGTTTCCCTGGCAAGATTTATCAATGCCGTATAGCCCTGCATTGAGCGCATGGCTGCCTAATTGTGGATCTGCGCCTAATTTCGGAACTTGGTCCCATGCGCCTATCCACGGGGCATTTGAGTAGAACGCGTGCTGGTTGTGGCTCTCCGGAGATACGCACACCTCTAACACACTCTACACAAAACATGCCACCCAATAGAGTATTTTTAGTTCGATTGTCATTTTATTACACCTAAAAGTGAAATTACAAGTCGGGTAAAACAAACTGGCTTAATCTATTTTTCAAAGATATTAAAGGTGCACCTAGCTTTTACCAGAGCATTTTTCTAAGGAGGCCCATATGCGCCGAATTGCGGAATTGAGACCCACTCGCCTATATGCACCAACCAACATTCGAGTCTAAAAATCTTGAGAGAAAAAATGCATTTTTTTGCATGTAGGGCATCTGCCTATTTTTGGGGCTATAAGTTCTACGGTAATAACCTGTTTTATATTCGAGCCTTGAGTACACCAATGTTATTAACCAGAATAACTTTTACCACAAGCTACATAGTACAAAGACATTCATTTTTAACCTGTTAACGTCGGTTTGATTTTCAGCATTTCAGACATGCATGGCGAGATGTACTAAACAGGACCAGGGCAAATATAAGAAGGCATGCATACAGTGTAAAGAGGATCCCATCTGCTGGTATTATGAAACCTTGACGTATCAATTCTACCTTTGTGCATCACGGGCATGTGGAGGCACAGGCCCACTCGTACCCCACTGAGATTGTTCTCTTAGGGCAAGATGCATACACACGGTAAGCGCAAGTTGCGTATGTGATTGTTTCGATTTTCAACGTGCACCATGACCACAACATGTAGGCCCTTTCCTACATGAAATATAAGCCACAGCGTGACAGTAATTTTGCAGATTTTGTTCAGTGCATTCTGTACTGCTTAGAGCTTATCACCAACCTGAACAAGCAAATAACAGTGTTGGCTACTTTTTGTTTTTCGAAAAACATACGGTCCGACAGTTATTGAAATGCGATTTTGTTGACTGTTTCGTATATTTCAGCGTTCAATGTTCGACCTCCAATTCATTTTATTTAATTATTTTCTGACTTTCAATGATCAGTAACCGTCAACATTTAATTTGATGTTTTAGGAGTTGCGGTCGTATCAACTTGAGTCTAAACCACATTCATCTGAGAGAGAAGTATTTTGACGAGTATTTAACCAGGCTTACATTCATCCGAGGGAGGTGTGTTTTGATGAATTTATATCCGAGCTTACATTCATCTGAGAGAGAAGTATTCTGACGTGTCTATAACCAGGCTTACATTCATCTAAGGAAGATGAGTCTTATGAAACTATAACCAAGCTGAATACATTCATCTGAGAGTGATGTATTTTGATGAATTTATAACCAAGCTTACATTTATATCTGAGAGAGATGTATTTTGATGAAACTATTTGAAATTGCATTTAAGCATTAGAAAAGAAGAGCCTTATGATCAATAAATAAATTTATAGCCAAACATACAATGTGTTTTTTATGTGAGGTATGAGTCAACGCACCTTGGATAGATTTTTTACACCTTATTTCACGCACATGTCAATATCCTGTGGGTTATGCGATTGATACAGTCTCTTTATACTACAAAGAAATAGTATAATAAGTGCTACTTTTGGAAGTCGTTGATTAATCAGTGGTATTTTATTTATTTGTGATTTGATTGCAATTATGTCATGAATACCATTATGAAAGCTAGCATTCTTTTCTTTCCCAAAACACATTATTCGTTACAAAAACATGTCTTGTTAACAAAAAATTCTATTAGCGAAGATGGAAGAGTCTGAAAAATAGAAATTATTGCAGATTTTCTAGTTTCAAGTATCCTAGCAACTTAAAAGGTATAGGCAACTATTTTTGAATGTTGTTTAGGACGGTTGACAGTGCTATCATTATGCTAGAAAAATCAATTTTAGTGAAAAAAACAAATGTTGAAAAAATAATTTTTTGATATTTTGATCAAATCTGTGATGTCATAGGTGTACAATTCATAGCTAAACACATGAGAAATATACGTTTTTCTCAAATAATTTCAAGATTTGAATTCCAAACAAGAAAATTTCCAAATATGTTTAATGTAGGAATCCTAGCTATAAATATATTTGTGCATTTTCTTGTTTGGAATTCAAATCTTGAAATTATTTAAGAAAAACGTATTTTTCTCAGCAATGGAGTAACAAATCCGAGACCCGTTTCCCTTCAACTAAGGCTAAAATTTACATCTTTAACTTTCCATGAAGATTCGACTACTCATTGCGAAGAAATCTATGTTCAAAACGTGCCAAAAATGGTCTAAATCGCAACGTTCACACTGACGTTATGTTTGACATTTAAGGTAAAAAGTTTTTAAATAGTGCACTCTATGACATTTAGTAGCCGCGGCGTAACGTTAATTCGCGTTTTCACATTTCGAAAATAATTTGATGATTATTAAAATATAGTCTTTAATGAAGGTTAACTAACTGAAGGCAATTTGATAAATTTCCGAAAAAAAGTAATGATACTGTGACGTTTGAAAAAATGAGAGGTGTAGGAAACAAAAATGACAAGTTGAGAAGTTCGTAAACTT
>JAOXYC010199795.1:0-17219 GCA_028565715.1 Phoronis pallida
GAACGTCGTAGATTCCGAGTGCCACGTAAAACACGCAAGTTCCGTAGTCTATACCGAGAACTACTGTACCTCTCATTCACAGCATGTGGCAGGGAGAACATTGATCATGGTAAGTGCATTTTATACGTTTAAATAGTACGTTTTTTGCATGCGGTTGTGTGAGACACCTAGCGGCAAAAAACAGAACTCAAAGAATCGAACCGAATCGAAATGGCGGACGGAGAAATTGATAATCCTGAATTTACAATTTATTAATCAATTTCGGTTCGGTTTGGTGAACTTTCGCACCCTTACTGACACCCCCGAGGCAGAAGATATGGATGTCATCACAGAACCCACGTTTAAATGTCAGCTCTGAGATCATGACTCCTTCAGATTGTTTAGTCACTGATGGCAGCCTAATTATTGGAATCGTTACCGTTGTCATAGCAAAAAGTGTTCCTGACCCAACAAATTCTTTTTGAAAGTATCAAAGGTGCATCTATAGTAACGAGTGTTGAAATTAATATGTCAAAAGTGCGCCTATATCCGTAGCGCCCGCAGTTAACATGGGCCTAATCGCGGAACCTTTAGGCCATGTTTTTGCGCCTATTTTGTGGGAATGTGAATTCACAAATTTTGAGAGCAAAATTATTTCGCATATAGGCGCAATTGCGCTCAATTGCAGGGCTATACGGTAATATTATTATTAAAGTCAACAGTTTTAAACTCTATGGGCTCCAGTTACTAACACATGTAATTCCGTAATGCCATTTATTTTATGTTTTAGATGCATTCGATAGAGAGTATAAGCTTGCATTCCGTCGCCTTAATCCCAGACAGATCGGTCGACTTCAGCAAAATGATCGGCCCCCCAATGCTGCTGTGGTCTGGTGTAGAAAAGTGTTTGGTGATCTTGAGCTATAGTCATTGGTTGAAGAACAAAACATGTTTATATGACATCATTCTGTATTCTCTTAATTTAATCTGCAAAATGGGCACTCTTGGCACTTAAAGATAAAGGCAAGAATTTCTAGATGTTCTTTAGAATGGTCGGTCATGTTTTCATTATGATATAAAAACAAGTTTAGCAACAAAAAATCACATATTAAAAACATTTCATGCAAAAATCCTTATTAATTTATAAATTTCACCGGAACTTGTGACGTCATCGATTTGTAATTCGTAGCTTAACATCACCTTTTTTCAAGTAATTTCAAAATTCCAGTTGTACACATATCATCTCACTGCAACTTCATTTGTTCCAAAATGTATCTTTTCTTCATTAATATCAAGATTTAATGGAACACATGAACTAACATAGTATCAAACTTAGTTTTTATATCATAATGAAAACTTTACCGACCATTCTAAAGAACATCTACAAACGACGAAACAGTCCAAACTAAAGTACCAGCTTATAAGGGATCCACTTATAGGATTCAAATTGAAGATGATTATAACAAAAAAGTGAAGTGAAACTCAGTAAAACGGTTAAAAATTTCTAGAAATTCTTGCCTATAGCTTAAAGGTAAAATTGCTGAGAGGATGCCTTCATGTACTCCAGTTAAAGTCAGCTGAATCCAAACGAAATGTCTCCCTGGCTTCATAACAGTATGTGGTATGTCATTGCTTGGTTTATATTAACTTATTAAATGGACAAAAAAATTGCTCAATTATGTCAAGGACTCTTTAAAGCTACTGTTACTGTCCCTGCGAAATGTTTACGAATCCTTTGTTGAACACAATTTACTTGCATCGGAGTCAAAAAATCTGCAAAGGGGGGATACAAGAGCTTTTGTGTCTGATTGTAACCTACTCTTAAGAGTAGGTTTGACTTTTATCAGATAAAAAGCTCTGAAATCACACCTTACATTTGTTTGACTTAGATTCAAGTAAGTTATGTTGAACAAAGAACTCATACACAATCTTTCTAGTTGATTTGCATTTTTACGACGGCTTTTAACGCAGGGAGAAAATCTTTAACAAATGTTGGTGCTTATAATGGAGTAAATAATCTTGTGACCAAATTGTATTATTACAGTGGAATGCATAACAATAGCAAAGTTCTGAATTAGCTTCACTCTAGTGAAAGGAGACGCAAATGCGCGGTCACTTTTGAAAGTTGTCTGTTTATGTGGACAAACTATGGTGGTAGGTAACTTGTGGAATGATATTCCTTTCATCCACAAATACTTCACCAAGTTCTATAACTTCCCGGTGTGGGCACAGCAGTGATAGTTGGCTTGCATTTAGGCCCGACGCCGAAAAACTTCCCTTTCACCTTTCAATTACACAATCTAGAGGGCGCCACTATTTGACCACACATTTCAAAAGTGGACGTACATTCGCTAGAGTGAAGCTTATCCAGAAGTATGCTATTGATACTGATGTAGTCGCATGAATGTTCATATCCGACTCTGTAAAGTTGAGTATCAATGGTAGTTATCTTTAATCAGAGTCCAGTGTTGTTGAGCATGAAGAGCTTTCGTGACCATCCCGAAATAAGAAATCATGGTTATGAACTTCCTGCTGACTCAAGGTCAGTAGAACGCTAGGTGTCACACCTAGTCACGTGGGCTGAGTACGAACCGACGAAGTGACCGCGGCGGTGGTCACAAAAGCTCTTCATGCTCAACAAAACTGGACTCTGATAACTAAAGGTAACTACCATTGATATTGATGTAGTTTAACTTTGCATTATTGACCATTCAGGAACAATGTTTTTGGTGTAAATGTATAATGTGGAACGTTACTAATGCTGTAAATATCTCCTATATCTCATAGTCCCACAAATGAGTGCAATTGAATACCATTGGATAGATGTTTTATGTTTATAAAATGAAGAATGTTAATCTTAGAATAAACATTTTCTTTGATAATAGCTTTATTTGGAGTGTTTATTTGTTATGTTCTTTTTTTGAAATTTTCCAGCTGTATATAAAGTTTTCCTCAGATTATTTTAATGACTGTTTAGACGGTGAGTTCCCTGTTTTACATGCGTCGGGACAGTGAAGTCATCACAGTAATCTACCTAGTATATTAAACGCTAAGATGAACTGTTTGTTTAAACAAACAGATGTACAGGGAGTGTAGATTGGCTTCCTATGATAGGGCTTCCTGATTTTGCCAGCATGTTGTTACTTGTCACCTGTATTATTTAGCATTGATTGGTAAACCCTAGAGATGAGTGTTAATGATATATAAGTGTGGCTCAGTGCAGTATTTACTTAGGAATCCTGAAGCTACGTATTAAGTCAAACTGGGTGAATAATCTGTCAAAACATGTTTTAAATTGAACTGTAGATTTCTAGGTTCAAATCCCCTTCAGGTCATAATGCTAATTCATTGTCATTTAAGATGCATAAGCCTTATTCACAATCATAAAAACAAATTGCAGTAAAAATCGTTTAACTTATTGTTTTACTCCTTGTAGTCTACATAGCCAACTCTTACTGACCTTGAATAACTGGGCAAACCATTATGTGTGCTCATATTAAACTCATTCCACCATGTTTACCAGCAGTCGTTTTTCTTCAGCATTGAAGATCAGCACAACCGATTTATTGCCGTATATAAAAACCTAGACATGCAGCAAATATTTTTGAAAAATTTATAAGACAAAATGACTTTAAACAGATTGCAATTTAACTTGTGTTGGTCCAAGCATAATTATTTGAGGCACAAAAAGGCATTGAGCAATGCATTCAAATTAATTTGAGGAGCCAAAAATTATGGTGCATGCAGTTCTAAATAATACAAGTTTCAGTGACTGCATTTTTTTTAATGACTTCTATGGTCACGAATAAGGCTTATGCATTTTAAATCCATGTTTCTGTACTTTGTAGTCCACTGCGACCCAAAAATCAAACAGTAGTTACTAGTTGATCATTTCAAGTATCCTAACTGCGTAACAAAAAGATAACTTCATCAACCTATGTTTATGTTACTGCCCAGTTTACACCACTTGACTGTATAGACAGATATCATATTTTCTTGTAAACATGTTCTGATAAAAACACATGATTGTGTCGATATATGACAATGTCCTCTTGACTTTTGTAGTAGGGCTGTAGCAGTGACCCGAAATACCCGAGGCCCTCTCTTTCGGGCCGTTAAACCAAGACCAGTCAGATTACTTGTTATAATCTATTTAATACACTTCGGATTTTATGGTGGTGTATAAAACCAGCTGCAGTTTAAAACTCAAGAAACCTCCAACTAAATTTAATTTGTACTTTGGTTTCAAGGAAGGGGAAGTCTGACATTGCAACCTGCACACTCCGTTACACTGATCTCTCCATTATTTGGCAGTGAAATACTGAATTGTTACAGCCCTCCAATCGTTGCCACAATATTCATGTGTGTTTAGTCAAACATCTTTATTACTTTGTGTCTGTGTAAGTGAATAATTATGTAAGATTTGTTCCTAAAATGCATTTTAAAGCAAAAAGCCATTTAGTTCAATTATTGTATAAAGGTTCAGAGTCAAATGTCACTGTAAATTGCTGTAAATAGTTGTTTGAAATCACTGTAACCTTCTGAGGGTTACAGTGAAGTCATTGTAATCTTCTGAGGGTTACAGTGCAGTCATTGTACGGTTGGGTTAAATCAAATGTCTTTCTGTGTTGTTTTGATGTCAGTTAAAGAACTTATTAAATGTAAAATAATTAACATGTCTGTGCTTTCATGTAAAATAGACTGCTCTATTGTATGGTTTGGCTACACAATTATCATTGAATAAATCATTGAATAAATCAGTAAATACTTGAATGGTATAAAATGTATTTGAAACTTATTAACTAAATTACAATACACATGTTGATTGAAGGAATATTCCCAAGCTTTTTGATAACAAACCAGCCTCAAAAACGGTCGCCATTTCATCTTCTTATTCACGGTAAACTTCATGGCAATTCCTGCACGCAGCAAGCTAGCAAGGCCACAATCCATGACAACCCTGGGGATGTGACCTTGGAGTCCTTAACTCCATTATCCATGACAACCCTGGGGATGTCACCTTGGATTCCTAAACTGGCAATCGGGTCTTCTTTTAAGACTTCAACAGTTGTATAATCCAAGGTTTCAACTTGTCAAGATTATAACTTGAACAGCTAACCAGATGATTCACTGGAAGAAATACAGTAATTAATAGTCAAAGTAATAAATTGAAGTGAAACTTGCCTATTTAGTATTAATTGGTGTAGATTATAAACATAAACGTTCAATAACCAAAGAATCATCACATAACTTATTTATTCCTTACTTTGAACGAGGATTATACGGCCCATAAGACTGCCGAAAACTTGAAAATTTCTTTGCTTTTTTATGCTAACTTAATAACGTGAATTGTGCGTCATTGTTAACGTCATTGATCATGCGCACTTTTAAACACGCACAAGTTAAATACATAATTTTTCATGTTGTTTTCAACACTGACTTTGTGGTCGAGTGGATAAAGGCGCTGCACCCAAACTCTCAAAATTTAAGGTCGGAGGTTCCATTCCCACCCTGAACTCAAAACAATTTACCCGCCTTTTTGTAATTAAACGACATTATTAAAATAACTTGATTGGTTATGAAACGGCTTTATTTCGAGGAAAGTGCCAAAAGTAAGGGATAATTATTTATTATTATTATATTGCTTATGCATCTTAAAAAGTTGACGCTGCAAAAGATGGTTGTTCATGATTTTTTCATTGTAAAATCTGTAATCCTCGAAATAGCATACTATTTAATTGCCCTTAATCTACCTGTAAGTTGAGTGGATGTTGGGAAGTCACCTGCTACTGTCCTGTCTGATTCTGATGACAACTTGTGGAGACAAGACAACAAACAACACCATAAGTCTATACAATCTATAAATGAAACCACAGCCTGGATTTTAACAACATTCAATGCAAAGTCAGTTTCGTGCAGTGAAGGGTCAGCATATGGCGGATATTTAATGAACTTATACACCATCAAGGCCTCATTAATATTGATTTTAATTCAAGTGATGAAGAAGTGTGCCACAAGTTGGTAAAGTAGTGAGAAGTGTGCCACAAGTTGGTAAAGAAGTGAGAAGTGTGCCACAAGTTGGTAAGGTAGTGAGAAGTGTGCCACAAGTTGGTTAAAGAAGTGAGAAGTGTGCCACAAGTTGGTTAAGTACTGAGAAGTGTGCCACAAGTTGGTTTAAGTAGTAAGAAGTGTGCCACAAGTTAGTAAGGCTGAGTGAGAAGTGTGCCACAAGTTGGTTAAAGAAGTGAGAAGTGTTCCACAAGTTGGTAAAGTAATGAGAAGTGTTCCACAAGTTGGTAAAGTAGTGAGAAGTGTTCCACAAGTTGGTAAAGTAGTGAGAAGTGTGCCACAAGTTGGTAAAGTAATCAGAAGTGTGCCACAAGTTGGTAAAGTAGTGAGAAGTGTGCCACAAGTTGGTAAAGTAATGAGAAGTGTGCCACAAGTTGGTAAAAGTAGTGAGAAGTGTTCCACAAGTTGGTAAAGTAGTGAGAAGTGTTCCACAAGTTGGTAAAGTAATGAGAAGTGTGCCACAAGTTGGTAAAGTGGTGAGAAGTGTGCCACGAGTTGGTAAAGTAGTGAGAAGTGTTCCACAAGTTGGTTATTCTAATGAGAAGTGTGCCACAAGTTGGTAAAGAAATGAGACTTGTGCCACAAGTTGGTGAAGTAATGAGAAGTGTGTCACAAGTTGGTAAAGTAGTGAGAAGTGTTCCACAAGTTGGTAAAGTACTGAGAAGTGTGCCACAAGTTGGTAAAGAAATGAGACGTGTGCCACAAGTTGGTGAAGTAATGAGAAGTGTGCCACAAGTTGGTAAAGTAATGAGAAGTGTGCCACAAGTTGGTAAAGTAATGAGAAGTGTTCCACAAGTTGGTAAAGTAGTGAGAAGTGTGCCACAAGTTGGTAAAGTAGTGAGAAGTGTTCCACAACTTGGTAAAGTAATGAGAAGTGTGCCACAAGTTGGTAAAGTAATGAGACGTGTGCCACAAGTTGGTAAAGTACTGAGAAGTGTGCCACAAGTTCGTAAAGTACTGAGAAGAGTGCCAAGAGTTGGTAAAAGTAGTGAGAAGTGTGCCACAAGTTGGTAAAGTACTGAGAAGTGTGCCACAAAACAGATTTCATGATGTTAATCAGTATGTATTGTGTGACTGAATAAATAAAGAATTGAGCTATCTATCCGATTAGAATTTTATTATAAAATGAAACTGAGTGGAAATAGTTCAAAAATCAAGTGAGTGTCCTACCTGGATATTGGTGAATGGCCGCCTGACAAGTGATAAGAGCTTCCTTCTTGTAGCTATTACTTGTAGATGTGAGACATAGACCAACAACACTCAAACACATTGCAATCATGTCAGCCTGGTCAATAAAAACAAGTTATTACACATTGTGTGTATTAAAATATGTCTTAGCTTATTGATCAAGACAATATGGAGAAGGACGATTTTTAATAAACAATGTTAACATTATGGAAATCAAATCACTTTTGGTTAAAAAAACCCCCCATTTTTAGGTTTACATCACTAGATGTAAACGTATTGCAATTCTTTTTTTTATTTCAAGACAATTTTTCTCTAGAAGAAGGACGTAACCTATCTTTATCCAGGTCCCATGGTCACTGCAACAATGATATCTTGGCGCTATAATTCTATCATTAGTTTCAAAATTAAACACTAGGATCAGAAGTCAGAAAGTCAAAACAATACAATCAAACACAGGACCCCAACCAGCCTTCAAAAGGTGTGGGTGCGAATTGACTAAAAGGGGGTAAACCTAAAAAAACAAAATCTTTTTCCAAACACTGTTTTAGGTCGGAACCGGTGTAGGCCTAACCAGGATTTGAGGCTAAGAGATGCACAACACTTAACTCCACGAGGCTAACATTTTCGAGGTGTAAATACTCAAAACATTTTCCTAAAGCATCCCGTGTGTGCTGAATTTTTTTTCATGTGTGTTTTCCACACTCGAAGAGGAGTTCAACATATATCAAGGGTGCCAGAGAATCCCCCGCACGAACTTTGAATCCATCTCACGAACCACTCATAATTGGTTATTGCCTCTCACGAACCACCAAAGCTTTGTACTGTACTGAAGTCCTTTGTTGTTTCTGGTGGTTCGTGAGGGGGAACTTCTTACCGTGAGATGGAATAATTGTTAGTGGCATGGAATATCGTGTTAGTGCGAGAGCTTTGGTGGTTCGTAAGAGGGAATAACCAATTATGAGTGGTTCGGATTCAAAGTTTGTGCGGGGGATTCTCTGGCACCCTTGTATAAGAATCTTTAAAGGGGCATAGACCGTCATTTTAGCCCTTAAAAGCAATTCCAGCTTACATTCTTGACTCTTGGGTGTTTTGCGCTTTAAATCAAATCCAAAAATTCAAGAATAACACGCAAAAATTCAGTCATTTTGTTGCAGTAAGAATTTAGTCAGTGACCCACCTTGCACATGTTTGTTTTGGTTGCCTTGACAACAAGATAACACTTGAAAGCCATTCCATAATTCCTGAGTGCACGGTATCTATCAGCCAGACACGCCCATAGCAACAGTTTCCATGGGTAACTATGAACTGTCTTGATGATATGATTCTTTGCATCTTGCTCACAACCCTGGAAAGGTTGGATGACATACAGAAGAGAGTTAAAACCCGCAAAAGAATGACTTTAAAAACTATATGAATTAATCACCATCATCTGATGTATATTTTTCATCACCAATTCTAGAAATTTATTTTTGATATTTTGATCAAATCTGTGATGTCAAAGGTGTACAATTCATAGCTTAAGACATATGTTTTTTTCAAATAATTTCAAGATTTGAATTCCAAGAAAATTGCCAAGTATGTTTAATGTAGGAATCCTAACTATATTTGGCTATTTTCTTGTTTGGAATTCAAAACATAGTTTTTAAATGTTAAAAATAAATCACAAAAATTGATTTGTTTAGCATAATGTTGACCATCCAAGAAAACATTAAAAAATAATTGCCTGTACCTTTTTAAAGATTTTAAAATAGGTTTTAAAAAGTCAACACAGATTGAAATCGGGCACTTAAAATTTAAGAAATGAACGTGAGCATCAATTTAAAGTGGCTCACCTGAAGCCTTTGAACCATTGCTGACATAGCACACAAGTCTACGTGAGTTCTGTCATCCAATATATTACCATCAATGTTGGCCAGCTCCTGTAGAGATGCTACACACAGTGTAGAGTCGGTCTCTGATAGTCCTACAGCCAGTAACCTCATGAGGGCAGGCAGTGATGTGGTGGCATCCATCTGGGCACAGCTAAACAGATGGCTCTTACCACTGTCAACATCACCTTGATAAATAAGAATATATTCATTTGTCACTTAACACTCAACTTTCTTGCTTCCATTTATTGTAGATAAGCAGTTAGGGCTATTCATTGATTTTAGGACAGATCCTCGACTTAACTTTGTGAACCATCTGAGCCTCAAACTGGATGTAGAACCATCTGATTTCATAACCATGTAAGAAACTGGATAGCTCAGTTGGTAGAGCATCTGACCAGCAATCAGGGAGACCTAGGTTCGATTACCACTTCAGTTCGGATTTTTTCTGTCTTCAAATTCAACACTCAATCAATATTCTAAAGATCACCATTGCTAACGGAGGCCATCTTGGATTTTTGGCACTCACGGAAATTACCTGAAATTTTGAGAGGGGCAGGGGGGCTAATTTTTTTAAATCCACTGAAAAAAAACTTGGGTTCTCCACGGTCCAAAAAGTGATGGATTACCCAATTATTAAAGTTGTACATCGCTGATTACGAATGTGAAATCATCAACTATTGAATGAGGCAACTGTGTTGGAATTGTTGTTACAAATTGCATTCCTTACATTCATCTGAATGAATGACTACCTTCGCTTATTCCGGAAATCTCTATACAGGCGGCCCATGTGACTTGATGAAATATCTTTCTGGTGACAAGATAACTGAGATCAACTGTAAGTGTAGCGTATTTACTTTGTGTTTTCGATAAAGAATGAAGGTAGTAACACATATTAACAAGGAAAAATGTTCAAACGGTGTCAAAGAAACGGATGAAAACGTCGTATTTCAATAATTGATGATTTGACATTGATTTCGTAAGTAGCAATGTATGTGGTTAAGTCATATTTGTTTATTATAGTTTCACGGCTGTTAATGAAGATGGGTGAGTACAAAATAAACGTTGATAACGGTTTAGTGAATCTTCTTTTTTCGATCCAGAACTAAAAGAAAGTATGGATTATGCAATAAAACAGTTTTGAACTAAATTTACACCTTGCAAACATGTTGAGATAGTTTGAATTACCGTATTTGAGTGCAGTCATTGCGAGTGCTGACGTGACATCCACCATGTCTCTCTCTGTCACCACTCTCTGTGAAATCTTCTCGTATTCAATGTAAGCATCCTTGAACATGCCAATCTTGAAGTAAGTCAAGGCAAGCCCAGACATGTCATCCACTGTTTCTAGGGGGATCATCTGGAAAAAAAATCTATCTATCATTACGGTAAACACTTCAGTTTGCGGGATTAAGATCAGTCGAAGTTAAATTTGAAGGTATTTTAATCATGCAACTTTAATGAATCAAATAGTTTCAGAAGTGATCTTACCATATACTGCTGAATGGCAGCTTCTAATTGGCCAGTCATTTGTAGAGCGCGTGCATAGTTACATGTAACAGTATTGAGATGTCCAGTATTACCACCACTACACTTGAGAAGGTGAACAGCACTTGAATACGCCTGTGTGGCACACACATGTAACTTCTGATTCTCTAGCAGAATTCCATGAAGATTGTACGCCACATAGTTGTCCTTGTTACGCTCTATAATTATTATAACATAATTATGAAAATATTTAATATATTGTCTTTATCAAAAGCATTGCACATCATAATACGAGAGTTTATCTTATAAGGAACAGACTGGAAGGAACAAGTTTCATTACACAATTTTTGAAGCAAAATTATTTTCTTTTTAACCTGTCCAACCATCAAATGGTCTTTCACTTGACTTTTAAAGACAAAACATGTTCTTCTGATCATAGCAAATAAACTTAAAAGGTTTGGTCTTAAGTTTTAACTTAAAATGATGACGATGATTCAGTTGAAAACAGAAACAGCCCTGGCCGCCTTACATACCCAGATATTTGGCGAGACAGTCTGATGCGGCGGGTAGCGCTGCCATCTGTTGTATACAATACTGGAATAGTTGTGTGTTGCTCTTGTCAGCATCTAACAGTGTATTAACAACCCAGTGACCGTATCCGATACACGCCTCAATATGGTTACTCAGTTCACATGTATGTCTGAATAGATCCATGGCATCCTCATGTCCCACCAATTCTGCTATAATAGCCTAAAATACGAGTTAAACAAGTTTAGTATAATATAATTTGAATTTGATTCTATTTAACTTGCCCTTATTGTAATTGATTATAAAACACTAGCTGGAATAGGCAACTCGACAGAAACACCACTCAGAAGGTGTCACCTGTTGCCTAGCGGTTAAATGGCCCGGATGTTCGCATATATCACCTGCCTAGTGATTTGAGCAATGCCAAGGTCCAAGTTTGTCGAGTCGCCCATTGATTCACCCTTGTCCCCATATTTGACCAACCTCAAATATTCTTTCAATGGGTAATATTTTTGGTCGCATGAATGTTCAGACGATAAGCATATCTTGACTAGCAGACGATTAGCATATCTTGACTAGCAGACAATAAGCATATCTTGACTAGCAGAGGATAAGCATATCTTGACTAGCAGACAATAAGCAAGCAAACTGGAAGAGAAAGTCAAGCAGGTGATAAACGTCAGGTAATTTACCAGAAAAGATGGATGGGTATCCTGCCCCACATTACTCTAATCTGAGCAGAGCTTTAAATACAACTTTCCATTTTAAGAACAATCTACCAAAGATTTTAAACAAACCTGGCCAATATTCAACATGATCTCACCTGACCGACCCAGCATGACACGTATTTAGGGTTGAGTGATTGTGCCACTTTGAAGGCCTCGTGTGCCAACTGTACATTATCATTAGACAGATAGAGGGCACCTAAATTGGTCCATGCCCAGACATTGTTACTTTCACACTTGATAGACTTGATGAAACAGTGTTGGCCAAGAGCTGGATCATTTACAGCTTTACAGCTTGCTATCACACCTGCAAAATTCAAAATCAAATAAAATTAAATTTCTTGTATTTTGGTCATTAATTTACAGTATATTGTAAAAAAACCTTGACAGAACTCAACTATATATTTCACATAGTTGTTAATTTTAACCATAATTGTTACTCAAAAAGCTAAAGCTGCTGGCGAGACCAAGAACCACCATTCAAATTCTCACCACGAAAACCAGGTTTTTAACCAGTCAAACATTTCTTTTAAAAGTACAAATTTCGTAATACAAGTCTACAAAATGAACACAGTCAAAACTTGAGTAACAAGTTTAAAGTGAGAGAGTAATCTACTTACTCAGAGCATTCCAGTGACTGTGGTTACTAGGTTCTAGAGATAGTGCTCTCTGTGAGAGAGTAATCTACTTACCTAGAGCATTCCAGTGACTGTGGTTACTGGGATCTAGAGATAGTGCTCTCTGTAATGCATTCATGGCGTTCTTCCCACAATCCCTTGCTGCATCAGTATCGTGGTTGCACTGAGCTTGGCGAAAGTAGTTATTGGCCAAGTCATGCCACAGACTAGAGCAGTCTGGTAGAATTCTAAGTGACATTGTGTAACATCTACTGCCAAGGGAGAGCACCTCCATCTAAATGATAGATTTTTAAACATCATGAAGGAGAGCTAATAAGTTTTAACGTAAGTGTGAACCTTAGTGACTGGGGGTCAGTTTTTATGGCGTACAAGAAATACTGTTTATTTTTGCCCACTATATTTTCTGAAAGGTGAATAAATTTGGAATTTATTGGTCACCTTTTAATTTGAAAAAATAACTGTACACTAAACAAATGTGTCCAAGGCAAGTGCAACGCATGTTCGTGAAATTGATGAAAAAAAGATCAAACAAGCAATTGTTGATTACGAACGATGGGTAGACATCCTGACTTGAAAAGTGACTCAGGTATCGGCACATTGTAAAAAACTACCTGATTGCCAAGATTCATCAAGATCTGACTGAGTTTTTCCAAAAACAGGTGAAGAAGCTATTGTCAAAACAACTGGAGCTGGGGCATTGTCATAAGGAATGTGCGTGCCAAGTTTGATCAAAATCTGTAAAGCTGTTTTTGAAAAAAAAGTGTGAACAAAAAATTGTTAATTTCCAAACCAATTCTGCCACAAGGGGAAGTTATGGCAGATGTGACAACCCAAAATTAAAGTAACTGGTGCCAGCGCATTGTCCTAAAGTATGTGCAAGCCAAGTTTCATCAACATCCATTGAGAGGTTTTTCAAGAAAAAAGTGCTAACAGGCATTTGTTGATTTCTGTTCCAATTCTGCCACCTGGGGAGTTATAGCAGGCATGACGACCTCAAAAGCTACTGGCGCCAGCACATTGTCACAAGTTATGTGCATGCCAAGATTGGTCAAAATTTGTTGAGCTGTTTTCAAGAAAAAGTGTGATTTCGGAACTAATTCTTCCACCAGGGTGAGTTGGAGTGAAAGCGCAATCTGAAAAGCGACTGGTGCCGGCGCATTGTCAAAAAGTATGTGCATTCCAAGTTTCATCAAATCTGTTGAGCAGTTTTCAAGAAAAAGTGTGGACTAGCAATTGTTTTTTTCCGAACTATTTCTGCCACCAGGAAAAGTAACGGTGGACATGACAACCTGAAAAGTGACTCAGGTGCTGGCCCATTGTCGTTGGGAAGATGCATGCCAAGTGTCGTCAAAATCCGTCAAGCGGATAAGCAAAGGGTAACTGGTTTCACCCACATACCAAGGGGACACAATTTACAACAAATGAAATAATAAGACTTGCAAGTGAAGTGCCCTCTGATGGTGAATGTTTTAGATCAAATCACCAAAAACAGTGATTTTTAATGAAGAAATTTGGCCAACAGGGGGAGCCAATGTTGACCTAGCATCCCAAAAACATTTTCATTCTGCTCAATCACCACTAGGTTTTGTCAAAATCGCTGGAGTGGTGTCATAGATAATCGACAAAAACCAATTACTGCGATTTTTAATGAACCAATTTGGCCAACAGGGGTAGCTGGGATTGACTTACTGTCCCGAAAATCTTTGCATTCCGCCCAATAACCTTGAGCATGAATACCAAGTTTCATCAAACTGGCTTGAGCTGTTTCAGAGAAAATAGACAAAAACCAATAACGGCCATTTTAACAAACAAATTTTGCCAACAGGAGGTGCTTGGGTTGATCTTTTGTCTCCAAAACTGTTTGTTCCGGCTAATCATCAGTCATGTTTACTAAGTTTCATTGAAATCCCTTGTGCAGTTTCAGAGAAAATCGACCGAAACCAATTACTTAGATTTCTGCTCTTTTTTGCCACCAGAGGGAACCTGGAAATCTTTTTGTTTCAGCCTATTATCACCCAGAACATGTGTACCAAATTCGTCAAAACCCGTCATGCGTTTTTTTAAATAATCAATGGAAACCAATTGTGAACGACTAACAATGGACAACGACAAACGACCGATTACCACCCGCATGACAACAATATGCGATCACATATAAATATGTGGACGCATAAAAACTTGGTAATGAGTCATTTTAAGTAAAGTCAAAAGTTAAGAAACATCATGATGGTGATTTTATCTTCTTCCTACTTTATGGTTGATTATATAACATAACGGCACCAATGAAGAAAATGAACTGACTCAGAGGGGAAATTTTTGATCAAGTTATGGCCAAGCTATTGTTGTTAACTTGTCATACCTTATTTAGAGTCTTTGTGTTGTTTCTTTTGCCATCTGATTTAGCCTGCAACAGTTTCATTGGGACAGTAAACTGCTTGTCTGGAGAAACACAGTGAATAACTGTACAAGCATCTGCTAATAACTTCCAGAGACAGCTCAGACCAGATTGATGAGTGACTGCACGTGTCAACACATCTAATGCCTTCTCACAATAACCAACAGCCTTCATATCAAGGAACTGACTCAGTGCTTCCTGTCCTAATGCAATCAAGGATTCTCCCAGACCTTTCAAAGCTGGTATGTAGTCTGGAGATTTCTCCAAGATGGCCGAATATTCCAACATGGCCTCCATGTGGGATCCCAGCAGCTGCTTGATGGAGGCTATTTGAAACATTGGATAAATTGCAGAAGAATCCAACTGACATGCACGCTTGAATACCTTGAGAGCTGCAGTGTAACTTCCTCGCAGCATGTAAGCCTCACCTAGAGACTCCCAGCAATGGAAATCTATGTTATCTGCTCTTAAAGCACACTGTAATGATGCTATGCTAGATGTGTAATCTTGGTCATGAAGCTGCTGGAGACCCAGACGTAGCCACGCCCACTTAGCACATCCTGCACTAGCACTACTAGTGACACCTAGCAGTAAACGTGTCGCCTCCTCATTCTGTCCACATGCTACTAGTGAATCACTCAGGGCAATACCCACATCATCATTTGAAGGATTAAGTTCAAAAGATTTCTGGAAACACCTCACTGCCTTCTCAAGATTGCTTAATGCTTTGCAGTAGTAATAGCCGAGATACAGAAACGTCTCATAGTAGAAAGAATCCAATTTAGCAGATTTTAAGAAATAATCAAAACAGCAATTTCTTGATTCCTTGTTGTCACCATTCCACATTGATTTCCCAATCAGGAACATGGCCCTTGCATTAGTTTCTACACTGCCAGTCTGCTGCAGACATGGAAGAACTCTATCCCACTCATTTAAACCAGCATGGACTTCAGCCTTTATTGTAAGATTTTCTATTGATTTCTCCTTCTCAAGCAATTTTTCGCATAGCTGAAAACTCCTGATGAAATCACGAAGGACTAAATATGCGTTTGCTTGAGCTCTTAAAGTAAACTGCTCGTCATATATGTCATGTTTTAGAAAGGCAAGTACTTGATTGGCTGATTCCTGGTCTCCTATACCAAGAAGTGCTTGTATTTGAAGCTCCTTAAGTTTAGTAGATAGAATTTGTTGTGATACAGTGCATAAATCTTGACCTTCATCAGCAAGCTTGATACCTGTGTTAAATAATAATCATCCTACAATATTATTATATAAGATGAATTTGAACAAAGGATTTGGCATGATGAAAGATGTGTTTTGTGTAAATTATCTGCTCTTCACAATGAATATTGTTAATTGTTGGATGAGTTACCAACCAGTGGGAACATTTTGTTTTGTGGAAATGAAATAACGCTCAGAAAGAATGGTCCTGTATTTTTAATAAAACTTGTTTGGCTAAGAGACTTCCAATTTATACTTCAGTGAACAAGAGTTCAAAAATCCTTTACAATGATTTCAAATTTAATTAATGCAAGGTCATTTCAGAAATTATGTACTGATTGAAAACTTCAAAACACAATCACGTCACGTTCAACGTTGAGCTGGCACTTACCTCTATCAACACTTTGACACGCTCCTTTGTAATTGTGCATGGTCAGTTGGACACTTGCTAATAAACACCAGCCGGATGTGACATGTGGTGACACCTTGAGCCCTGTAATGGTTTCAAGCAATAAACATTGCTGCTTATTGTGACAAAACAGTGTGTTGAACTAGGATAACGTGGAATAATTATTATTAATTACCTGCTTCTCTGTCTTATCAACTATAAATTTGAACTTTTTAACTGTCTGATAAATAATCAATTGAAAACACCCAGTGGCATTTTGAACTCTTGACACAAAACCAAAGCCAGGTTTTCTGGAACATGGGAAACCAATCCAGATTTCTCAAGACCGTCGTTCAAATTGATAAACAATAAACACTTTATCCATGAAATATGAAAATTATTAGATATACTTCAGTGTGAAGAACAAACCCTTGACAAGACAGTCCTTGCACTTTGTGTAGTTTCTCTGTTCCATTGCCAATGCTCCTTCAAGTAGATATAAGATACCAGACTCTGACTTCACACTTTCCAATTTGCGGCTGCAATCTTCTATGTATTCTTGATCTAAACTGTTTTCAACTAAAAGACAGAATACTGACACATAAGTGAAACACTTCTTTTCTCACTGAACACGCAGCACTTTTCAAAAGAAACAACAACCAAAATATATCAAGTGGATAATGAAGTGAAACTTGCATGGATAATGATACTAGTAAGTGGAAACTGAAACTC
>JAOXYC010199796.1:0-11762 GCA_028565715.1 Phoronis pallida
AAGCAGACGACAATTTGTGACGAACACCACCGAAGCCTCAGCTATTTTGTCGTTGCAATATACCAGGAACACTCAAAAGGGTTACAGCAGGGGTAAATATGTTATTTATAATCTTATAGACCGCGGGTCTGGAAGTTTTATCTAACCATCAGAGTAAACGTCAAGACTTACCAGTAATGTCTTTTTTCTTTGTAAAACAAGATGGCGGCCATTGTGGAAACCTCCCGCCGTCATAAAGTCTTCTAGGTATTTTAAGCACGGATAGATCTTGAAATGAAGAAACCAGAAATCAATAACGTCACCTCTAATAAAGTATTTTGAAATGAAGACATTTCTAATTTGCTGGGTTGAGCAGAAAAACTCGCGAGTCTTACCATTTTGGGGACCTTCAGGCGAGGTTTAATATTTGAGATTTTTAAATCTCAAATATCAAAATACATTTATTCAACCATATAAAACATATTTACAATAACACTATATGGAAATTTGAAACAAAACATGTAATTGGTTAGGGTAACTCTAAAGGTCTGAGCCTTTAGAGTTACCCTTCGTCTCATGCGGTTAACAGGTTAATAGTACACCTTTGAATAGTGAGTTCATCGTCTCACAAACAGCAATACTACTGCAACAGCCCAGTCGATCAGATCAAAGGAGCAAACTCCGCAATGGCACCCTGGACAAATTTGACAAGAACAAACCAACGGGATTTGAGTTCTCTGATTGTCTGCAATATCTATAGTAAAAAAGACGTACAACTTTTAAGTACCGATTTAGAACAAAAAAAATCACAATTAAAATTGTGATTTTGTTGTACCAAATCGGTGATCTTCCAAGCAGAATTTTGTGGATGATTTTGCTCTCACTAAAGTTATGGATCTGTACGACACTAAAAGTTTACTGGAATTTACTGTACAATTACCTCTTCAGCTACAGAGGGCGCTTTATACTCGTCAAGGGCTAGTGAATACAGCTCCACCTCTCTGAGATCAATCTGCTCAAAATACCACTTAACAATCTTCATCGGGTCAGATTCTAACTTACTCCAATGATCTAATAAATCGAAGACGTGTCTGGAAATAAACATGAAGACTGTACAATATGTCGTTCGTTTTTTTTAAACAGCGGAAAACCTGGCAACTAAAAAAACGCGTGAAATAAAAAATCACAGTGAACAAAGTTTGAAGTATTCATGATTTGTCTGACAAGCATTATTTCAACTTAATATCTAAAAACTAAAAAATAAATTAATCAAGAAATCAAACAAAAATGTTACTTACTTTTCAACCAGCACTGTAAAAATAGATAAATCTAGAAGCACGGCTTTACTGCATTCCAAGCGAGGCAACGTCTGTGCGATGTAATCCGGAACAGTCTGTCCGTTTTGTTTAAATTCCTAAAAACAAATGTAGACACAACATTAGTAAGCACGAATATATTCAATGTACGTCAGTCATCTTTGTCAAACGCGATGCGATGAGAATGGGGCTGTCACAGCGTGATAGCAGCGGCACTTGTTGTCTAACTATGGAACTCAACAATACGTACTGGAATTAAATGTAAGTTAAAGTGTACGAGTGTGAATAAATACTGATCTCCTTTTGCCAAAAATGGAACAAAAACGCAACCTGTTCTACACCGAAGTGCAACTTACTTGAACTAAACCTTTGAAGTATGCTGCAAGTTTTCGTTGGAATGAACACGTGACGTCCGTAGTTGTCAGATACCGCTTCATAATTGCATCACGAAGAGCAGTATAGGCAAACCTGAAATTATACTCAAACATATAGCTTGCTGGTAACTCACTTTATTAACAACTAATGTAGTTTCTTCAAACATCAGTATACCGACAATATCAACTCCTGGTTGTCATCGTCGAATTGTTTGTCTGCTTTTTCATCTCACTTCTTGAGCCAACTGACTGTATATATATTGTTTAGTTTTTCTGTATTTAAAATTTATTATTTAACTTCTGATAATATTGTTTAATTATTAATTCATAATGTTTTGTTTATATTCCTTGTATATGTTTTTGTAAGGGATGACCATAGTAGCGGCATATGCCTTTTGGTCATCCCTTGGTCATTTATTTAATTTCTTTGTATTGTTTTTATGATGACCAATAAATGTTTTTTAAAATTCAAAAAAAAAATTCCTACTTAGTTCTTGAATAATTTGATAATTCAGTAATTACACACGTCGGCATTTCTACATTATTAATAGCCCATGTTCGATGAATCACCTCTAGCTTTTTCCCAAAACCAGAGGTTGTGCGGGGTAAACTTCCATTATTTCTGGAGACATTCGCCCACACTCGTGTTTTCTTAGGACTGAAAGGCTATTGTTCGCCCAGCCCCGCTTAACCGCATTTTATTACATGGGCAGTGTTGAATGCAACTGCTAATAGAATAAAGGCGTTGTTTTGAAAAGCCGTACACCGTCCCTAAGGGATTTGATTATCATTTTTGAAATGCAAAGAAATTCATGACGTTTATGTACCCTAGACTGAACTCAGCCCGATGAAGAGTTCGACGGGGCTGTGACTTAGACTTACCCCAGTAGTCCGGAGCGGATAACTAGCAACTTTTCAAAGGCAAAAAACAGTGGCGACCAAACGTGGGAAGGAATTTTGAACATCGAAATCAAATCATTTTCTTGTATTCTTCCATCAGCCACAAATATTGTGCAAAAAACCTGGAAAAAATTAAATATTTTAATTTCAGTCATTTTGATACAAGACATGCTCCCTTTAGTCGTTTTTTATGACGTCAGTGAGTAGCGCACGCATGATTTTATCTTGGGAGCAAATGCCAATCGTCTCTTCAAAACTTGCAAATCACATTGTATTGAAAAGAAGCCTAATGTAGGATCTTTTTTCAAGGCGATTGATGCATTGAATAAACACCTGATAGCCTAGTTGAGTATATAATCAAGTTCGGAACGATAATGTTAGATAGTAGATACACGTACAGTAAATTGCAAAGAAAAACAGACACAGCTAGGGCAAGGCGCTTTTCTGCCAGAAATATGCCTAGAAAAAATAGCGTCAAAACGCTGGCAAAAATGCGTCTAAACAACGTCAACAATGGCTAAAGAGCGTCAAAAAGTTGGCAATAATGCACCATCGCGCGTATTTCTGCCAGAAGACCGGCACGCGAGACGTTCTTCTGTCTGTTTTTCTTTGCAATATACTGTAGCTTTTACTATTAATGTTGATTACCTGCTTGACAAGGTTATCTGCAGTCGAACTCTCATTGTAATCTTCTTCTAATCGTTCCAAAACTTTTCCAAATAGTTCGTCGGTACTGAAAAAAAGAAGAATATAAGATTCAGTTACAGTTATTACATTTTTGGCCGATGTGAGTGCGTCTCATACTGAAAGTGTGTACACTATATCTATTGCATTTCTGAAAATGTTTTAAAAGAGTCATCATCAGCATTACGAATGAGATACGTTAAGCAAATACACTTCGGTCGAAATTGTAGAGTCCATAGGTAAAAAGGCATGAATGGTCCAATATTAGTCAGACACTGCAGAAAATACCTTTTTGATTCTACCAGCGACTCCACCTTTTTATCCAGCTTGAAAAAGTAGCCGAATACGCACATTTCCTGAAAAGGTATGCTCAAATTACTACAGTCGATAAATAACAAATGTCTGATCAGCTAAGTTACACGAATACAGAACAACAATACAAACATGGAACAACCCAACAGGGGTGGAGAATACAGAACTGAAATTACAAATAACAATTTTGTTATGGCGGGAAATGGCTTGTAAAACCAATATCCCTATTTAATCCCAGGATATGTGTACCAAACTAGTCGACCAAGCGAGTCGACAACCCCCTAATTTTCGCCATTCTCTTGTTTCCAGCGATCTTTCTGTTCATAACAGCAGATTGCTGGCACTTTTCCTTGCGGAAAATCTATAGATGTTTAACGTGTAAACATATTTGTGATACTACATCTTTTAATTACAATGGTAAACGGTTGCGCATTTCTGAATCTTTCAGTTGTGAAAGTTCGGGTATTGTTTATTTAATTTTTTGTATCAATTGCCCCGAAAGCTTTTATTTGAGACATCCGGGACCCGGGCCGGGACCCTTAGAACCCGCATGAATGGCCATCCCCAAACCATCAAAAACGGTAACACTGGCGTACCTCTGTTGGTGACCATTTTAATCGCCCTGGCCATTCATTGGACGATCTTTGGGTTCTGGGGGTGTCGGGTGGACCCGCTGATATACATCTTCGTAAAAAATTCTTAAGTTTGGTACACATATCCTGGGATTAAATAGGGATATTGGTTTTGCAAGCCACTTCCCGTCATAACAAAATTATTATTTATAATTTCAGTTCTGTATTGTCCACCCATGTTGGGTTGTTCCATGTTTGAATTGTTGTTCTGTATTCGTGTCAGTATTCATTTTCCAGTGATGAAGGGCAACGCACGTAACGTGTGGAGTTTTATTGGAGTAAATATAACAGTTATCGTCGTATTTTAAACATTTAAGTAATTTAATCTTGTTTGTCATTTATTGAATGTTTCTATACTGAGTGTTGTTTTGTATGCAGCCAACCGGCTAGCTTGTTCGTTATACGTTTGAAAATGGTGGGGGACACCGAAACATGTCACGCTTAAAAACATGTGTTGTATTTATTCAAGCTATATTAACCATCATAGGCCAAAAACACTTGATATTCTTCATAACCTCACCTCAATAACCACCTTTAAGAACAGCGGGTTTCCAGTCTTCTCGGATGAAATGACAGTGTTTAGTTGATAATCCGACAGTTCTTTGCCAGAGTCTTTCAACAGTGCCTACAGTGAAAAAAAAAATCAATAATGCCTAGGAGTAATTTGTGAACGCCAATAGGATGCAGAAATCAATTAGCAAGGGATATTAAAGACCATTTAGAAATGAACAGTATAGACAGAAGGAGGAGAAATTGGATACTAATAGGTCGCCTCAATAATGTCATTATTGTAATAACTACAGTATATGGAGAGGGATATACCTTGGCGTTGTGCGCCCCGTAGGTATTTAGACGGCGAAAGGAAACAGGCAAAGTCCATAGAGATACCTGGAATTATCAAGCAAATGAACCCATGTAACCTAAAACATTTGATCACTTACAACGCACAGTTGAGACCGTTCTTCCATCTTGAGGGATTCAAGTTGGACGACGGTATAATTCCTATCCTCCCTCAGCACTTTCAGTCTTTCCAAATCTTCTGGCACCGTTGACAATATCATAGTGACATTATCGGGAAATACCCTTGGTAGCCAAAACAAAGTCTAAAATAAGAAGAGAACACAAAGTATATTCAAATGTGTAGGCCCACTTACTGTCCAATTTTAAGGTTCTTCCCGCAATGCGTTCGATTGAATAAACCATTTAACTATGTGAGGGCATATGACCGAACGACAAGAAAAGTGTTATATTAAATAAATGTTCACTTACTAGGTGAGTCGAGTTTAGATGACACACAGACGTTTCAGTTCGGCTTCTCTGAATTTTTCTCAATGACTGACTGGATATTTGCTTCCGCGCGGGAAGAACACAAAAAACTGGACAGACCAAAATGCCAAAATCCTTGTTAGAAAGCAGGTTTGGTATAACAGAAAGTTCCAGGAATCGACCGAAATCTTGGCGCCTGTTTACAACCAAGTGTTGAAAAAGAAGTCCCGCGCGGAAGCGAATATCCAGTCAGTCATTGAGAAAAGTTCGGAGTGGCCGAACTGAAACGTCTCCGTCATCTAAACTGGACTCACCTAGTAAGTGAACATGTATTTAATATGATGTCATCAGGAGAGTATGAACGATCTATTCCGTCGTAAGAAAAGTGTTGAAATCTTTTGACGCCAGCCTAAGTCTGTAGAAATGTAAAAATAAGGTCTTACCTCCCCTGTTTTCCCAAGGCTTGTCAATTTCTCGAGACCATCAATGACAACCAAAACTTTGACTTCATTCTTTGCCGCTTCACTGAGTTTTGCATTGAAATTGTCAACAAGCTCGTTTGCAGATATGTTATAATTCAGTTTTCGCTCTAAATCGGTTTCTGATGCCGAATTTCTGACACCAAACTCGTAATGTAGTTCTGATGTTAGCCTTGACAATATTGCTCTATAATCTGTAAATCATAGTCTTCTTTAGTATACGCATCTTTTTTAAGTATGCTTGTGAATAGGAAACACGCTTCAGTGTTTATCCTAAAAGATACTGTCTCGGCGTTACTGTCTCAAACGTATTCTTTATAAAAAGTGTAAAAAATAGGCCCAATAAAGATCGACATTAGTTTTGACTAATAAAACGTTGTTCGAGAGTTTTTTTTCAAATAAAAAAATTCCTCTGGAACCGTATAAAATGTTTTCGCTTACTTTTGAACACGTTTCTGAAGAAGGTTTTTGAACAACCTTAAATGGGGTGAATTACACCGAGACAGCTAAATTTCAATTTTGGGAACTATCTATTTATGCAGTGAACTTTTCGAACGAGATTTTCATTCACTTTCAACCAAAAATCCACTACTTACTTGTGCTATTTTCACTTGCTCCGATAAAATGATAGAGAACAATAACATCCGTATCTGTTTGTTGCCGTATCCAGTTACTCAGAAGTGCCGACTTTCCACTACCGTGTTCTCCGAGCACTAAAATTCGTTGTCCGTTTCCTGTAAGTTGTGCAACATTGAAGTGTAAAAGAATAAAGCCCCATCAGACTAAAATCGTTTCTTTTAAGTTATATATATATAAAAGGTCGGCTAATATTTTCAAATGGTCTTTAGGATAGGCGGTAATGCCACTATTATGATAAAGAAACCAAGTTTTGTTTGAAATTGTCAAACATTTTCTTCCATGTTGATTACCGTTTACAACTCTGTGATGTAGCTGGCAACTTTGGAAAATCAATTTTTTTCTGATAATTCCAAAGTTCTTGTTCCAAATAAGCAAACTGCCAGACGTTTTGGTTCAGGTTCTAATTACTGTCCCAACAGGAATCCAAAAGTTGCCAAATATATTTGTAACGTCAGTGTAGTCAGTAAAAGACGTGTTGTTATAAAATAAAACATGTATTCTGATATATCGAACGAGCTTGTTCAGAACATAATATTATTATGAGAGGAACCGCCTGAAATTGGCAAATAGCCTGATAAGTACTGTTTTAACAACACATGCTGTTCAATTAAACCAATGTAATTAGTTGAAGTTTTTTATCTATATATTCACGCTTTATATCTACCTGATTTGACGTGATCATCTAATGACGTCATGTAACGGTCCCCTCCTACATAATGATTGCACAGTTTTGTCATAAAGGCTGAGTGAAGAGTCTTCTCAATCTGTCTTTCAGATAACTTTGTATCAGGTTCCGCCAGCAGAACTTGAGTCAAATGTTGCCATATGCACTCAAACATGAATTTTGCCCCCTGCATGTAATAATTGTTTATTAGACGTAAAGTTGTTCACTTAACTGGGTGAGAGTTCTTTTTACTGGTCAGATAAAAGCCGGGTGTAGCCGGGCAGAAACGTGTGACCATCAAAAAGGACTCTCACTCAGTAAGTGAACAAGTTTCTACATGTATATCGGGAGAGAATGAACAATCTATTTCATCGAAACGTAAACTTGTGAGTCCGGTAATTACAAAACTGAAAACAATTGACTTTATGGATTTAACAGGTATTTTCTTCATCGATAACGTCAGCTACACAACCAGTCATCGATGCCGACATAGCGTACGTCATACCCCCCCCCCCCCCCACAAGGGAGATTGTGGGTGGTTCTCCGACTGCAGCACAACATTAGATCTACGCCATTTTGTCATCCAACAATCCCCGAGAACAAGAAATTCTTACATGCCTAGGACATATTACTGGTTTATCGGAGCTTATGAGGGTTCAACAAGACAATTCGTTTCTGTCTCCCGAAGTGCTACCGAATCTTCTTTGGGATGGACGCCATTATGTTTCTGGATAAAAGACCAAGTCATGACGTAAAGAAACTGGTGTTGACCAGCAAAGAAGAGTTTTACCAGATGAAAGCAATGTCAACACAGGACAAGAGTTCTATGTAATTGATGATGTATAAATACCTGTTTTGGCGTTTGGTAACTCAGGTCAAGCCCAATCATCTGAAATTAAACAAATAAAATTTGTTTAGAATTTATTTAAATTCACTTGCGGTCGGATTTTTGCAGACATGTAAGGCGCGATTATTTGTTGTCTAAAAAAATGAACCATAACTCAATGTCAGAAATCTCAAGGAACTCAAACGTGAACCCAAAATGGCATTTTTCCAGCTTACCTTTTCTTCTGTCTCTTTTACGCGTTTCTTCAAGTCATCCATTCGCAACGTCGCGGTATCACTTTCCGAAGAGTACTTGTATATTCCTCTTTTGTTTCCGGCATCTTCCGCCACTTTTCTTTTCTCATCATCCCATTTCTGAAACAAGGAGAACACTTTTTATTACGGAAATAAACAGTAGCTTATTTTTAAGGTCAAGATAGATTTTATAATAAAATACATCTCTGATTTTGACGAAGTAAAAACGATTTTTACTACGGTTCTCAAATTCATGGGGATAAAAAGACCTTTTATTGAATTTGATTATGAAAAATCAGAGAACTCACCAAAGGCTCGTTCTACGGTTTTTCAAAGTCTCATCCAAAATAGGTTGTATTAATTCTCATTCATTGTGAGAATCACCGGCTTTCAACGTATGCAACTATTTCGGTTGGTAAGTGTTATTCTAGAAAAAAACAAATTATCTCTAAGAAGAAAAGGACGCACCTTATCTCTGAAAGCGATGCATGCCGGGAGTTTCCCTGGGTTGTTGAGATGGCCATGTAAGAACTCTAGTTCCGTCACACTCCTATCCTGGTAGTTTCCGTTGCTGAAGTTTTGTTGTAGCGCTTCGTCTTCTGCGCCGTGCCAACCGTAACGCTGAAATTTCCGGTCATGAAAGAATTTTTTCCATATCAATTTTGAAAAATACGAAAATAGTCCCTGAAAATACTGGTTAAACGTTCTGCCGGCCCTGTGACCCGGGTTGCACATTTCACTAGCTCCGAGGGATTTTGTTCCAGGAAGGTGCGGTATTTTTTGTAACAATACTTCGTGGGATGTGGTGACCTGAATTGTTTGCCTATAGGACCTACATTTTTACCACAATGAAATCAACGACAGCAAGAGTGTCTTGAAATTCCTTGATTTACTCACCTGTCCAAAGAATCCCACGAACATGTCTGATCGGTCTAATTCCCTGAGACATATGGTGACTACCTGCGCGTTGTCTGCAGACTCCTTGGTGATACCCCATCTCATGTCAACTGCTACAAACTGTAAGCCTTTTGAGTTACCTTTGAAAAGGGTCAATATTGCTTGTTTTTCGGTCAGTTGTGGTGTTTCAATGCAGATTGTTTTTGTGTCATAAAATGTTCTTTAGTTTTTGAAATGAAAGCGTATTTGATGTATTGAAATGAGTTTTCTATATACACGGGGTCTGTTTCCTTGAATGAACACCTTGTTTTATCAAAATCATAAATTTACAAAGAAGATTGAATAAAATCGTCGTGTGCAGCAAAGCTAAGTTTGCAAAATAACAGACAGGGTTGCACACACTGTGAATAGATATAACTATTATTACGCTTCCTATAATGATGTCACGAAATGTTGTTGTGTGATGTTGAACCCCCCTGAGTTAATAATAATGGGAAATTGTGGGGAATTCCTCTTCAGCTACTTTATAGAGTAAGATTATTTTGCTCGTATTTTGATATGTGCTGGGTTATTTGACCGAAACTTGAATCGGATTAAGTATTTTAACGAGGCTTTAGCCGACTTAAAATACTTCATCCGATTCAAGTTGAGGTCAAATAACCCACCTCATATTAAAACACAGGCAATAATATACCACTGAACTATGCACCAATTAATTTGCTTTTTTCTGATTTGTGACAGACAATTTAAAAAATAACAGGAATGAAACAATGCATTAACAACATCATTCAATTCGGCGTGCACATGTGAACGTATTCATCGCCATATTCAATGATTTATTGTGCGACTTAAACATAGGTGATATAACTATTAACTCAGGTTGGTCTACATCACCTAACAATGTATAGAGATCAGTCACTCGTCTAGCTATATGTGACCTCTCCGGTTTGACTATAACGATCAACAATACATCTATTACACGTTATCCGGACGTAGGACCGACAATCGAGCATTATATATTAGAGTTATAGATCATCCTAGGTTAAAAGTACTCACATAGGTGATGAATTTGTGGCCAGTATCTCTTCGTCAGTTCTTCCCGCTCACCCTCCATTCCATTGAAGGGTGAGGAGAAGAATATACGACATATCTTCGCCTCCTTTAGCTTGCCACTGTAGTCGTATGCCATTACCAACCATTTATATCAGTCACATTTAACTTGTGTGTTCTCAGGAGAAAGTCCAACAAACTCATTCATACGATCACTTGTAAGTTATTTTTTATAGCAGCAACATCATCATCACCACCGGACATGTACCACATTGTGTTTGGAGCGAAGTTCAAGTCACTTGTTTTTCTACCGTCTGATGCCTATCTATCACCTTACTGTTGCAGCCCCGGAGTTGTAGCCCTACCAAACTGGTAACTTTACACAGCGCCGCCTAGTTATAGTATATATTGATTGATAAAACCCAGGTAAAATAAACAAAGATTATATCGATGACAATACATGTATGCCTTCATTGACAATATCAGGAATTGCGCGGTCGAGCAAATACGACCTATATACTGAGGTAACTAAGGTACGGTCAACGGGCGACACGGTCATTTCACTTAATATGTCGGGAGGATAAAAAACATCCTGAAATGTCATCGGAAATCATCTGGTGCATTCTTACTGGTCAAAATTTACATGTTTTAGCATTCTTCATCTTTTAGATAGATATTTAAAAATGCGGTCACTAATTTTGGTCAACGTCGGCCGGACGAAATGTCATTAAAAATCCCCTATTTGTATATACTTTTTGATTTCACACCAACGCAAAGATAACATAATGCATATTTTGATCTTTCTGGGTACAAAGAGTACGTACCGTCGCAACTCAAATGCATGTCCCGGATGCATGTGCTATCTACTGATTCAAAAAACAAAATTTCCATGGAACTCTCAGAAAGAACTGAGTAGGGGCGACAAAAATAAAAAATATTAACTTCATTGGCGCCGCCGGGTTTCATATTTTGTTGTCGACAAGATGATCTTTTTCATTATTGTTAGATGCATATGCCGTATTTCTATGACAATTAAAGTCATAATAACAATACAATTAAATATGCTTTTGACTGGCCTTAACTGATAAATAATACCCGGATTATAAAATATTGAAAAGACAGAAACGACAGAATTTTTCTGTGTTTTTCATAACAATTTAACTACAGTGAAAATCATTGGTACGAATTGTACCTTAATCATAAAAACTTAGACACTTGCAGCAAACATTTCTACAAAAATTGATAGTTGCAAACTGAAATTGAATCAACTTTTAACAGATCAGATTTTAACTTGTGTTATCCCAACATAATTGTAGACTCTAAAAGGAATCTAGGAGAAAGCATTCAAATCAAATTTTTCCGAAACCATATATTATGGGATATTTCAAGTATCAATAGTGCATGCAGTTCTAAATTGATGCAAAAGTTGTTGAATAACAAGCTTTTTTGACAGTTCAGAATCTTTATTTCCGTCCGTTCATATTCCCTGA
>JAOXYC010199907.1:0-11762 GCA_028565715.1 Phoronis pallida
CGGTTATGGTGCTCTACCTCTAAGCTACCCAGCTACTCCTAATTCTGTCTGATATTTAACGCATAATAGCGTTATAGTCAGTATATGTTAAAAACATAGGACATGCATTAAATATTTTTGAAAAATTTTAAAGTGTCAAGAATGACCTACGACTGATTTAAATTTAACTTGTGTTGGCCCAACCCTAGTTAATAAACACTCGAAAAGGCATTCGGGAACACATTAAAATTAACTTGTGGAGCCAGAAATTTTGGGATATTCCAAGTATTGTGCATGTAGTTCTAAATGGGCAAGTTTCACTTCAATTTATTTTCATTACTTTAATGGTCACCAATACGGCTTACTGTATGCATCTTTAAAAGATATTTTTACTTAATGAACTAAAAGAAGAAGACTTAGATGGTAAATATCAAATGTGACTGTTTGGCTTTAACAACACATTTGTTGTGTTCAGAAAGCTAGAGGTGGAAATTTTGACTTAAAATAAACACTGTCAAATATTTTTATCAAGTGCTTTTGATGTTTCAAATTTTTTTTTAAGCAATGCTTTAGTGGTTCAAACCAGTACTATTTTTTGAAGTGTTATAAAATAGTTTTAAATTAAGACAAACTACTGAAAAATTCTAGAAAGTATTTGACATTTAAAACAAACAGAATTGACTTGTTATGACCCTCACTCAGTTATAATTTATTTAAATAAATATAACGCATTTAAAGCAATTGTGATTTAACTGTTATTTTGATTACGCAGAGTCAGAAAATACAATATTTCAACAAATCATAACATCTCTCAACACAACACTTTTTGTGAAACAACAACTCATTTTTAAAAACATAACAAAATTTATTCTCAACAAATATACAAAACAATACAACTAACAAAACACAATGCTATGAAACACTGTCACTAGCGGTTGCCTCCCTTGTCTGACTATGAGGCCTATCTGCGTCACTATTATTCATTGTAGGTGAATTATTCCGAGCACCTGGGTCATCCCCATTGATGTGATTTTCTGTTGGTTTAATGTCATCACCTTCAACATCAATGTGAAGAGATTCTGTTGTGTTACTATCTACTGATATGTCCATAACCTACAATACAATATTACAATGAATAGTCAAATATTTAAAGTAGTACATCGCAACCTACGAATGTGAAATTATCATCTATTGAATGAGGCCAATTGCATAGGAATTGTTACAAATTGCATCCTTACATTCATCTGAACGCATAAATACCTTCGCATCTGCCGGAAATTTCTATACAGGCGGCCTTATGTGACTAGATGAAATATCTTGAGGGTGACGAGATAACTGAGGTCAACTGTAACCTATTAACTTTGAATGTGTTTTCGATAACGAATGAAGGTAGTAACATGATTTGGCAACGAAAAATGATCAAACTGTGTAAAAGAAACGGAGGAAAATGTCGTATTTCAATAATTGATAATTCTACATTCGTAAGTAGCGATGTACGCGTTTAAATCTGTACCAGCTAGTCTTCAATAAATGCCCAGTGCTAAAACTTTATCATTCAAAATACTTAACGATATTCATGATCATTACCCAGGTTCTGGATTTGTTCAGACACTCAATTTTGCCAGTTCAATTCTCTGCCAAGCATACAGCTAAGCCAGGTGTGAGACAGTTTAAAAGACTGAGGAAATGTGCCAGACTCTATTGCTGCACATTCACACGCCATCCTATCCTAGCCAAGAACCCACAACTTTTTTGAAAGGTTACTGGCACGTCAATTGACGCCCATAACTATTATCATTACATACTAAATACAAGCTAGGGATATTTGGGTTTCTTAAAATACATATGAATCATCAGGAAACACAAAACTTAATTTTTCACTTAAATTTCTATACTTTCCTGAAATGGACTGTAAATTTTGAGAATGAGTGACTGTGTACTAAAGACTATGACATTGACTTACCTCTGAATCTGCTGTTTTATCAGCATCTATCCTCCCATCAACCGTTGACTTTTCTTCATGTTCAACACTCGTTGAGATGGTTTCCTGAGATGAAATGAAATATAATTAGTTTACAGCAAAATACACTATTCCAACATGAGAATCACACTACAGGAATGTTACAACATTTTTTTCCTTGAAAAAACATCATTTGCTTCACAACTTTCATGGTTATCCTTTCTCAGTTTTTGGATATGCAACCACCAAGAAAAAGTGTGGTCTGATACAGTAATTTCAGTACAGGTGGGATAATTCAAGGAGCCTTCTGTCAAATAATAAAGAAATATTAAATAGCGCTGTAAAACGGATTTTACAGTAATCTTCAATGATATTTCCCATTTAGAAGACAGTGTTTTCCTAGGTACAAATTCCCGGGGGGGGGGGGGGACTCCCATTGTTTGACTATGTACAGATGTGCAGCCCGTATGGGTATCATTTTCGCGGGTTTTGGTATTTTTATGGGTCGCCTTTTCACCCATTATTTGGTATTTTTAAGGGTAGTATTTTTACAAACTTTGGTGTTTTTATTGGTCGATTTTACTTGAAAAGGTATTTTTATGGGTCTTATTTTTTACAAAATATATTTGAAACACCAGAACTCGTTGGGTCTCCTGAGTGTAACATGACAACGGATTCCACTTTCTCCCCCGTTTCACAGCCTAACACAGCAACAAACTTAAAAGTGCATTGTTCTTGGGTGGCACAGTCTGACAGTTTGGAGCCTGGGCTACTATAAATCAGTCATAACTAGGGCACTGGCTTATTCATGGAGAAATAATCCGGTGGTAATCTTGGTATTGTTGTCAACGCCAGGACGCAAGCATGTGTACATATATACATTCACTTTTAGTCTCTTTCATTGGTAATTTATAGATAGGTGTTTTTAACACCCGAACTTCACACCCTTCAATGGTCTTCAATGGTCTATTGTTGTGATTGATTGTGGAGATGATTTAGAGAATTCTACTCCAAAATAATGATGAATACAAAACACAAATTAACACTGATTAATGAGTGAGGGTTTGGCGTGAGAAATGTAAACCAAAAGGCCGACCTTCAAAATTCAAAACACAATCAACAAGTCAAATGTCAGGTCCCGAATGTGGATTAAAATTTAATTGTTAATGAACAGAATCTGTTGAAATCTAGGTTTAACTATTTGTTTTTTTCACCAAAAAGCAGAGAATAACTTACATTTGTTCATTCTTAAGTATATTTAATCCAAAACAAGTGTAAATTCCAAGAAATTTGAAGGAATAAACACTGCAAATATTCGCCAGCCAAATGTCTCAGATGCCTTTTGTTTTATTTATATGACCTATTTCTCTAGTGTTTTTCATTGGCTAAAAATTGGCACCTTTAATGCTTATCAGTAATGTCTAATCACAGAGTTTCATGGTCTCTGATGTCAGACAGTGCAGTGCTATGTGTTTGGTTATGACACGGTGAATCCTTTTTTAATTAATATGTGAATGAAGGTTAAATGAATAATTAATATCAAAACATGAGTTGCTGTAAAACAATGTCCATTGACTTTCTTAAAAATGTACATTTTTAAGAATTAATTTTGTGTTATTTTTGAAAATAATATTAAATATCCTTTCTTTATCTGGCAAAATATCCGCATTACAAATGATGACGTCTGTGGAATTACTCTTTTCATTTTTTGGGGAGAATTGGGTATTGCAATTTGTCACCTTTTTCAATCAGGTATTGAAATGAGTCCCTTTTAAATGAGGTATTTCAATGAGTAGGTGATCACACTTTTTTACAAGGTTTTGCAATGGGTCACTTTTCGGGCCATGATCAAGTATTTTTTGGGAGATACATTTCACGAGTTTTGGTATTTATATGGGTATGTTTTTTACATTAGGTATTTTAATGGATATCTATTTTAGGGGTTTTGGTATTTTTATGGGTACCTTTTTTACGATTCCTAGGTATTTATATAGGTCTACTTTTTGACCTCATGGAGGCTCACCTGTACCCACTTTTTGACGGTCCCCCCCCGGGACAAATTACACCATACCTTATGTTCTTCCTTGACTGGAAGTCTGTTCTGATATTCAACTAGTGGGACATGTGCCGGACACCTCGTCTCCTCATTAAATGATGTCACAGGTCTCTTACACGAACCTTCGCCAAAGTCACAAGTCTTGAACAATACTTGATTTGTGTCTTGCAGGACATCTGGTGTCTAGTTAAGGCACTAATTGTTCAGAACCGACACATGTACAGTAAAATTGGAAACTAGATTATTGAAAATTGAGTTTGAACTGGACAGCCATCTTGTTCTGCACCGGACCATATTTTGACAGCTAGTCTATCTTAAAACATGGTTCATACAGAATTTTTAAGTCCAAATTGAAGACTTTTCAAGAGCTCTTTTGAAAAAAAAAATTACATATTAATTGACATTATATGATGTAAATTATGATTCATCCAGGTTGATTAAATTATAATTTGGGAAAGTTAACCGGTGAGTCCAGTGCTTCGAATTATAATTTAATCAACTTTTAATTAACTGACATTATTGTTTTTGTAAATATTGAAGACAGAACATTTTGGAACTGAACTGGGGATTAAACCCAACTTTCCCTCATAATAATAATTTTACCAGTTTGAAAAGGATACGTTCAGTACAGAACTTTGATAAAGGGACCACTTTCTGTCCACACTTGACTCCCTTGTGTACGTGGACGCATTTTGTAAATGATGGCGGTCGATAACTGGAACCTTCAGACACAGCTATACGACGTTCCTTTGACTGGCGGTGTAAGAGTGCTTCCTGTAAAATATAATTCAAAAGATATTGAAACAATACATTTATAGTTTACTTAATTTTATTCCATGAATTTATTAAAATATCTTGTGCACTTATATTTCGTTAAACTTGAAGAAAGGCACCTCTTTATTATAAACAAATGGTCATAACAGTGTGAAATACGAAATCCTAGGATTTTCAGTGAGGAAAATGAAAAAATTTCTTTGTCAAACCAGAACTAAAACTGTAAAACAGCAAAAGTGTTTGTTTATACTTGTATGCTTCTTATACTTTGCTTGATTGGTTTTGCATCACTTTTCAGTGATCGAAAAGTTGGAATTCTAGTGTACGATTGATTACTAGTTGTTATCAATTTTAATGTTTCAATTTTGATTTTTCAACTGGCAACGGCTTTAAAATCATGAAGATGATCTTGCTGATGCTGATTTTGATTTATCAGAAACATTGTCAACACTGACAACATACATATAGTTCCACCAACCTTTCCATGTCGTTTATGATAACGTTTCATGGCCATTAGTTTATCGTACTGATGTTTCTGTTGTGGATCTTCTTTGGTTGCCTCAACACTACCTGCAAATTCAACAAATCAGCTATTTACTAATTCAACAAATTCATTATCATTGGTAAAATTTCTTTTAACTTTAAGACACTCTTTAGTGTTTTAGACGGGTTTTAGAGCCCCTTGAATTAAAACAACAAACTGCTCCTTTGATCCAACATTCAAATTATTGAACTAAGTTAAAACCTCTTTGCATTCAAAACTGCAGACTGGATATTTAAATATTTGGAAGGGATTTTTTATGTACAAAAGTTTGACAGGTTGATGCCAAAGGCATTAATACTGGGAATCTACAAGCCAAGAGGTGTTTTTATTTGACATGGTTGCTTAACGAGGTGGGTGTTGTTTGTTGTTCATAGATCTACAGCCCATTGGTGAAAAGCCCCCAACTGAATCAGTTACTTGGATATTGCAAACCAGCACGGCAGACCAAATAACAGTTTACTGTGTAGAATGTGAAGTGGCAGAGAAAACTGATACCAGGTCTCACGCACAACTGTTTTGTTAAAACAGATGTGTGCCTTAAAACTCTACAGACTGTAGGAGTATCTAAAATCAAACCTAGTGTGTCTTTTTCAGCCCTCCTTGCATGTAGGTAACGTCGTCGTTTCTCTTTTAATGTATGTTGTAGTCTCTTGAACTGGTCTATATACAGAGATTGCAGTCGGATTAATTTGTCCCTGGTTATCAGCGCCACTTCCTCCGCTGTGTAAACATTAGCGTGCCTGCAGAAAAATGGAAATATTCGACCTCCTGTTAACACCAATTTTGACCTCTTGTCCCAAAATCACGGGTATACATTTTCGGGGTGTCCCAAATTGGTGAACATAAAAAAATGACAATTATTCTTATTGGTCCCAATTTCAAAAACTGATACCAAACAGGTGAGTGTTATGAACATTGAGCATGTCCCAATTTGACTAACACTCAAATATCATTTTTTGGATCATGTTTCAATTTTGTGAGTACTGAAAAATTTATTTTTCAAATAATTTTTGTTGTCCCAAAATGGCGGGTGTCACAAGGTGGCGAGAAAATACCGTAAGCTTATAATCAATACTCGATCAAGATGTGTGTATGTGTGTTTGTCTTACTTGAGTAAATCTTCCTGTTCACTGTCGATACTCTCTGCATCACTCTCCACATCACCCCGCCATGCTTGATCAACCAATGCCATCTCAGTGTCAGAGTCGCTGGAACTACCGTAGTCTGAAACATTACAAGTAAATACATTGAGCAACTTGATCTGACAAACATAAACCATTGCCATAAACCATTTAGCCTGGCAAAATAAACCGTTCTAGGGCAGAGAGTTTAGTTTAATTTTGAAAATTCCTTGATGAAAGGCTTTTGAAAATCAACAATTATTGCTTAATATAAATAATACATAGACTGAAGAGAGTTTAGCTAAATTGAATGCAAACTGCAATTTAAAGATACCGTAATATAACCAGAGGCCTACAGCTATTCTTAGCTAACACAACCCAGCCATGAGTTCAAACAATTCTGTTGGAACTGTAGTATCATTACAACAGAAGAAAATGAAAGAGGATGCAAAAACACGATGCAATCATGAGCCAGGAATCTAGTAGTCAGTCACACAGATCTGTTCTAGACTACTTGCTAAAATTGTCCACATCAAAAAAACTATGTCACACAGCACAAACAAAACTGAACATTGCAGGTTGCCACACAAATAAAACAACATTCAGAATGTGCCCTTGTGTTGCATTTGAAAAGGAATCTTTCTTAGAGAGCTAATATCTTATATATTGCCATTCTTTCTTTGATGTCTCCCAATTGCTGAAGTATAGTCTAGAATGTCTTTTGGGCTATGTTAAAATGGTGTCTGATTCGTAAATAACAGTGAGGGGTTAGTGAACTGTCTCCCAAATTACGACTTGTGTGACAACACGTTAAAGAAGGTCACCCGTACTATTAGTTAATAACTACACCCAATTTAACACACAAACACAAACCAGTTTAAGAGAGAAAAGCAAAGCTCAAGTTACCCTTGAAAATACCTAGAATACGATTGGTAACACTATCGACACTGGGCCGAGACCGTCGACCATCTGACGTCCCAGGCACATCATGTACTGAGCTGTAGTGTTCAATCTCTTCTAGTAACGTTTCCGCCGTCTCTTTGGATTTCTTCTTCTGATTTGACTTCATCCGAGCCATAATCATCTTCTTTGCATGCTCTGTACATTGACTACAAATCATAACAGTATGTGTGTTAGATCAGAATGTTCTTTCAAACAAATAATTTGTTGTGAATTTCAAACACAATTCACATGTAAACGGGCCAATCATTAGTGTGGAGTAGCAGTAGCAACTGTTTTCTCTTGGAAAGCAACTAGTATCTACTAGTCAAGACTAGCTGTCATCTCAAACTTTTATAACAAACAATCTCAAGCTAAGGCAGTTCTTAATATAAATATACCATATTTCATCTGGTAACGCCATCTCACCCAACAATTGTCTACTCAATTTCTAAATTTTTTGAAAATTTCACTCCCAATTTTTTAAACAGTTGTGATAGGCACCTATTTCCCATAGCCACCCCTATAATCAAGGCTGAAGCTGTTTCAAAAATCTCCTGTGTTTATGAGAAAAACATTATAATTTAAATAGTTCTTCTACAGGGAGTTTGTGGGGCACTTCCAAGAATATCTAAGGAACTGAGATTTTTGGTGCCTCCCCAATGATGCAAGAATTATGAATAGATATAAATTTCTTTTAAAAACAAATTATTTTTTTCAAACATGGCGGCCTATGGCAATAGTCATTTTAGTCATGCCATGGTTTAACTGGTTAAACACATGTCAGGCAGCCCTGCAGTTTCTCACACCTACCCATCCTTTTTGTCCAATTTCAATGCAGCATTGTGACACCTTTTCCCATTTTTATTGGACACAAATGTGCACTGTTTATACGGACTGTTTTTATCCTCAAGAATGTGTTTAATACAGTAGTCAAATCCTTCTTGTTTCTTCTGCATACATGCTCTGTGGGAGTACTGGCAAAATGAACCTTCAACTGGGATCTTCTGTCGCCGCACTCCAACATGCATCTTGGTCTTTAAGGCCATGGTTCTGTAATAACATGAAAATAATCAATAATTATATAAAAAGACGAACATATTTAAAATAAAATATGTAAAATGACTCTTTATCCATATAAAACTGATCAAACTGGTAGATGTTCCGAGCAATGGCTCTTCTTCAGTAGAAATGAAACAAATAGGTAACATCCTCCCTTCTGATAAACCTCCTCCCAAAAACAAAGACTACAGTTGACGAGGTCAAGTCTCTCCTCCTTGGATCACCTTCCAGGTCCTCCTGTTTGGACATCATTCCAACATGGCTGCTGAAGGATGAGCATATCCTGGACACTTTGTTGCCCAGCATAACATCGCTTTTCAACGTATCACTCCAACAAGGCATTTTCCCAACAGCGTTCAAGCATGCCATAATCCGCCCTTTGCTGAAGAAGTCCAACTTGTCGCCTAGTGACCTCAAGAACTACCGTCCAGTTTCCAACTTGGTATTCTTAAGCAAGATTCTGGAGAAAATTGTCTCAAAGCAACTGACTGAATATATGAAAGCAAATGATCTATATGACCCTCTTCAATCAGCATACAGGTCCGGTCACAGTGTCGAAACGGCGCTTCTTAAGGTCAAGAATGACATTGAATTGGCCTTTGATGAGGGAGATGCTCTTTTGCTAGTCCTACTAGACGTGTCAGCTGCCTTTGACACGACCAACCATTCAAAACTTCTTCAGCAACTTCCGATTGATGGGGATTGACGGATGGCATTGAAGTGGTTCTCTTCATATCTCAGCTACAGAACGCAGTCTGTTAGAATTGGTGACATGTCTCATCAGAGCAAAGTCTGTTGTCAGTAAGGTGTCTAGAAGACTTTATTTTCTCCGGTTGCTAAAGAGAAGTGGTCTTGAACAACAGGACCTCATAACATTCATCATTACTATTATCAGACCAGTCTTGGAATTCGCCTGTCCAGATAACTAATAATGATAATAAACTTAATTATTTACTTCCCCCTATACGGTCATCCTCATATGGACTTTAAGAAGTATCCAGTGCCTAACATCAGGAATAACTGAATGAGGAGTGACTTCATTACTTTTGGACTATTCATGTGCCAATTGTTGGGAGTCTGGCTGTCTGATGACTTGACATGGAATAAACACGTCAGGGAGATTTTAAGCAAAGCATCCAGACGCCTGCACTTTTTGAGACAACTTAAAAGATCAGGTCTCAATTGTCACGACTGTGGAACGGTCTCGCTGCATCCGTTAGAGACTTGAGCTTCGATCATTTAAAGTTTCATCTGAAGACTTGTCTATTTCAGAAATGTTTTTTAAACTGAGTCGGTTTCTTATGATGTGCCATTGTCAGTTTTTACAAGTAGTAACTTATAAAAATGTATTTGGTTTTAAACTATTGTTTTTACGTTCTTAATATTTTACATTGTAGAGTGCATTGAAATACTTTTTATTGCGCTATATAAATTATATTATCATTATTATTATTATTACGGGAGACGAATCAAGGAAATTACAGAACAGGAAGAGCAATTGGCATATGGTTTCTCTCACATTGCCAAACTTCAGGTCCGGAAGTGATCATGAAAGTTGTGGCCCTTTAATCAAAAGTTGACATGATTGGGCACCAAATGAACTTTCTTATTGATCTACTTCAAAGCCAACCTCCTCAGGTCCATGAGAGAAACCACCATGAACACAAGGTCCAGGCAAATATGCATGTTAGTTCCTCAGATTCTGATCTTACAAGATCTACCATCTCATCTGCATCTACATGCAGCACTCCAATCATTCCCCATGAAAAACACTCCCAACACCACAGACGCCATCCTAAGGATACTAAGCACACTTCTTTTCAATCCAGGTACTTCACCAATAGTACCAACCAAACAAAGGAAAACACATGAATATCAGAAAACCAACTGACTTCAAAACACAAAATCATACTCTCCCAAACAGACATTCCTTTTTAGAGAACAGCCAAGCCTCAGAGAAGACTCATCGGAACTACACATCACATCACTAAATGTAAAGAATATTGAACACCCCTTTTGTTCTGACATTACTGGAAAAAAATGATATTCTTTGTCTCCAAGATTAGAACATTGGCTCTTCATCTTCCAATTGAAACTTCTTGAAGACTTCCACATGAGGTTCACTCATCACTCAAAAGCAGTAGACATAAATGGCCCTCTAACTCTAGTACAAAAAGCCTGTGGCTATGGGGGTGTATCGATTCTATATAAAAAGGATCTCCCTGTCATCATGCACCCTGATGGGTCACATAGAATCTCTGTTCTGGATATAAAGTCTACTCCACCCCTCTGCATCATAACAGTTTATATGCCCAGTAGAGGACTAACATCATCTGAATGTGAGTTTGATTCCACTCTGGCAGAATTGAATGAGATTTTGGAAAAATTCTCATCACATTGTATCATCTTGACGGGGGACTTCAATGCTTCTCTTAATCCAGAAATGGTGTTGAACGTGACTCCAAATCGGCCACCTTAATAGAAACCCACAAACTTAAAACTCATAGGTCTAAGGCGGGTACTTCCTATCATTGAAATAATACGCAATCCTCGCAAATTGATTATATGTTATATAAGGGTATAGAAAGACCAAGGAACATAACGATTTGGAAGGACAACCCCATGAACACATCAGACCACCTACCGGTTCATATGAACCTCCCCATAGATGTGATCAAAACATCCATCACTACAAAGTCACATAGAACCTTCATCAATTGGGACAGATGTGATACTGATTCTTAAAAAAGAACTATAAGTAAGAATATTGGTTCTGTCCCCTCTTTAGAGAGCACTGATGAGATGGTCAGACACCTTACTGCAGCTCTCCAGTCAGGCCAGAAGGCTACATTTCCTCGTAATAAGGTACATCACAGACCCAGACACAACAAAAAGATGTCTCCACAAATATAATCAGCCATAAAGTCCAGCGAACTGGCACATTACAAATGGAAGGTTGCTGGTAGACCCCTGGGTAATGGTAATCCTCTGTTTATCAATAAAAAGCTGGCAAAACAAGGTCTACGCAAAATGATAAGACAGATGAATACCAAGACATCAAACAAAGTATGAGAATAGACTCATTTTTCTCTGTTCTAAGATGAATTAAAAATATTTATTTTGACTAGAGAAACATAAATTTTACACTGTCTAGCTTTCAGCAACCACCGGTTGCCGTTGTCAAGACGCTAATGAATGAATGATACAAGCGGTATGATCATACACGTGAAAACCCACGTGACAAAAACCTGCCAAAGTCACTGATTCGGTACTGAGTTCGATCGAATAACCTTGTCCCATGCCCTGGTCAAATGATAACGACCACTG
>JAOXYC010200018.1:0-11760 GCA_028565715.1 Phoronis pallida
CCATAATATTTTTTTTTCATCATGTAGATTTTGAATTTCTTTTTTCTTTTCTATTAATGAATTTATATCTAAACCATCTAGTTTTTTACTTTCTATTTCTAATGATATGTTATCTATATGTTGCTTAAGATCACTAATATCCCTTGGTGTCATCATAGTTTCAAAATTAATTCTACTTGCTGTTTCTTCAATGATGCTTAGTGATAGATCTGGTTCATATAACTCACTAAAGAACTTTTTAACTACTTGTGCTGTAAATTTTAATGCATTGTCATATATTTTTACATTATAATGTCTTTCTAAGCTTTCTTTACATCCTCTTAAAATACTTATTGTGCTATCAATACTTGGCTCTTTAATATAAATATTTGTAAATCTTCTTTTAAGAGCTTTATCTTTTTCTATTAAATTTGAATACTCTCTTGTTGTAGTTGTTCCTATAATTTTAATTTTATGATTACTAATATATTGTTTAATAACATCTCCAAACTGTTCTCCTGATTTTTGTGAATTAATAGTGTGTATTTCATCTATAAATAAAATTATATTAGGATTTTCTGATGCATCTTTTAGTATTAATTCTACTCTTTCTTCAACTTCGCCTTGATATTTAGCACCAGCTGCTATGACATTTACATTAAATAGATATATTTGTGTATTTTTTAATCTATCAACTACATTATTAGTATTTATCATATATGATAGATATTTTGTTATAGCAGTTTTTCCTGTTCCTGGCTCACCTATAAGTAATGGGCATGGTTTATCCATTTTACATAATACCTGCATAATTGTATTAATTTCTTCTTGCCTGCCAACTAATACTTGTTTATTTTTTCTAACTTCATTATTTAAATTAATACAAAATTTTTTTAAAAAAGAGTCTAAATTATTCATATTATTTACTTTTATTTATATTTCAATTATTGTTTTTATGTCTTTTTTTATTATAAGTATAAATAATCCTTGAAGTTTTATAGTTTTATTGTCTAATTTTATTATAATGTCTGTTACTTTTTGCATCATACTAGAATAACTAGCGTTTTGATTAAAATTCATATAGAATTTATCATTTTGAGCATATATATTAATATACTTTTCAATAAAGTAAGTTTTTTTGTGTGTAATTATATTAAACATAAAAATTATATTTTATTTATTTAATCTAATTTTACCTATCATTGTAATTTCTCTTGGATGTATGTTGTCTAATTCTCCATTAACTATTTTTGAAAAACCATCTATTGTATCTGCCATAGATACATATTCACCATCTATACCTGTATATTTAGAACTTACTTTAAATGGCTGTGTACAAAAAGCATTGATTAATTTTGCTCTATGAACAATAATTTTATTTTCGTCACTTATATTATCTAAACCTACAATTTTTATAATTTGTTCAAGAGATTCATATTTTGATAGAATTGTTTTTACTTTTTTAAGTATGTTGTAATGAATATCTCCCATTATATTTTTATTTTGTGCTTGTGAGTCACTTGCCATAACATCTACTGGTGGATATATTCCTCTTGATGCTAATTCTCTACTAAGAACTATTTTACTTCTAATATGTTTTTCTACTGTTATTACTGATAAATCAGAATTATCATCTGCAGGAACATAAATTGCTTGTATGCTTGTAATGCCTATATTATTAATTTTTATATACATTAATTCTTGAAGTGTAGACATTTCTATATCTAAACTAGGTTGATATCCTATTTCTGATAATTCTTTATTCATACATGTTGCTATTTCGTTTCCAGATTGAGCAAATCTTATAATATTGTCTATTACAACTAAAACATTATGATTATTACGAACTAATGTATTTGCAATATTTGCTGCAACTATTCCTGATAAATATCTTATAGATGCTGGTTGATCCATATTTCCATATATAACTAATATATTTGATTTATGTGGTTCGTCTTTTTTAATAAGATTAGCATCTATAAGATCTTGATATAGTTCATGTCCTTCTCTTATACGCTCTCCAATACCTGAAAATACTGTATATTGATTTTCTTCTTTAAGTTTAAGATTTTGTATAACTTCCATTAATAGAGTTGTTTTACCAACTCCAGCTCCTCCCATAATACCATTTTTTGCCCCTTCAATAAATAGACCAAAAAAATCTATAGCTTTAATTCCTGTTTCTCTTATTTTAATTTCTCCTGAGGTTTCTACAATTGATGGGATATTACTTGGAGTACAACTTACATTATATAAAAATTTATTACTTGTAGCTTTACCAGCTAAAGTATTTAGATTTGGATCTAAAGCAACTCCTATATGAGACTCATGAATATTAAATGAATAACTTTTACTAAAGAAAGATACTTTCATCATTGGTTTTAATTTATCTGTACTTCCTAATGGAATACAAGTTGCATAATGCACGTTAAGTTCTTTAATAATTAATTTGAGTTTGTGATCACTAATTATTAGTATTTGATTAATTGATAGCTGTTGATCACTAATTGATACTCTAACTATAGAGCTATTAAAACTTATTACATACATTTTATTTTATTTTTTCTTTTATTATTTTTCTTTTATTTAATTTAATGATATCATCAATAGAATCATTAGCATTTTTATTATTTAAATACCCATTAAGACTAACATATTTTAGTATATTTATTATCTCTCTTCTAATATATAGTAATATTATGTCTTTAGCAGATATTTCAGATGTTTCTATTTCTATTATACTGTAGTATGAATTTATATTATAAAATCTATCATTTATAAGTATTTCTGTATTTTTATTTAAATTAATTATGTCTAATATATTTTTTATAATATTATTTTTTGTTTTTCTTACATCTCTTTCTAATATTTTGACTATTAATAGATTATCTCTTTGAGATTTTATGTCATATATTGTATTTTGAGCACATATAATTGTAGTATTAATATTATCAATATATTTTTTATATCTATTACGTAGTAACATATTTATTCTTGAGTCAAATTTTTTTGTTATTACTATAATATTTTGTATATTTTCACTAAAAATATCATTTTCTACACAATATATATTTTCTTCTATATTTTTAATAGTTGAATCTATAATATTAAGATCTTGTGTATATTTAGCATATTTATATTGAAATATAGATTGAATAATTTTACAAAATTTTTTTAAAAAAGTATATATTTTAATTATTTTTATATATTTTTTCATTATTTTTTAGTATATTTTATATATATTCCATTAATTGTGTCACCTATGTCTTTATATATTTGACTATATTTACTACTATCTATTTGAAGTTTTTCATATTTACTTGATACAATTTTAACTGTTTCATTAATAAGTAATTCTATTTGATTTATGAAAATATCAGATTCTATATCTTCTATACTATATTCTTGATATAAAATATCATTTTTTAATATATAGTAGATACACAATTGTTTCATACAATTTATTGCTCCATTTTCATTTGTTGTATATAGTAATTGTATTGTATAAAGTCCAGATTTAATAATCTCAACTATTTGTTCATCACATTCATCTTTATAGTTGTTATAAAAATCTACTGACTGATAATATTCTGATAGAGATAATCTAATTTTTTGCATTAAAAATCTAAATTCTGGTATTTGTATTGAAGCACCAGTACGAGATACTGAAAGAGATGTGCATATTGGAGGAATTATATTTTGTTTCTTTTTATCAATATCAAAAAATATTTGTCCATCTGTAATTGATATTACATTAGTTGTTATATAATCCATTTCAGAATCAATAGTCTCAATTCCTATAATAGCTGTAATTGATCCCCCATCTTTGTAATTAAGAGCTTTTTCTAATAATGATGAATGTGTATAAAATATATCGCTACTATAAAATTGTCTTCCTGGTTTATGTCCTGATAATAGGTATAATTCTCTATAAGCTTTTGCATGTTTAGACAAGTCATCTAAAAATACAACAATATTATAATTATTATTTGCATAGAAATCTGCAATAGACATTGCAGAATATGGTGCTAGATATTGTAGACCTAATGGATCTGATGCATTTGCAGCAATAATCATTGTATTACCTATTTTATTTTTCATTAACATTGCAGCAACATGAGATGTATCTGATTTTGTTTGTCCAATCGCAACATATATGCATATTGTTTTCTGGTCTCTATTTACATTTTTTCTATTGGATATGATGTTATTTATCATTTCAATCATACATGTTGTCTTATATGTTTGTCTATTACCTACTAATAACATTCTTTGTCCATATCCTATTGGAAATATAAAGTCAATAATATTATATCCAGTAATAAATTGATCATCTAGTTTTGATCTTGATGAAATATTAGGAGTTTCTTTAAATATTTCTGTACTTCTATATTCTGGAATATCTTCTCTTGATGTGAATGATGATATAAATTCTCCTAAAGGATTAATAATAGACCCAAGTATTTTATCATGAAATTTAATTGATATTTTTTTATTTAGAATAATAACCTCACTATTTATTGCAACTTGAAAATCATATACAGTAAGATAAATTTCTATCTCATATTCACTAACTCCTTTAACAAATCCAATAGTATTACCTTTAGTGTCTTGTACTTCAGAATATAATTGAACATCAAATATATATGAAGTTTTTATTACTCCCTCTGTTATTTTTATTACCTTTGAAGGTGATCCTACTATTTGAATAACGTCAGATTTTTTTAGATCATCACTTATTTTTTTCTCTTTTTTATTTTCCATTTGTATTATACCTTTTGTATTTTATTATATGTGTTAATAATTTTTTTTCTTATATATTTATTAATATTGTAATTATAATAACTCTGTTTATATTTTATTATAAACAAAGATTTTATATCTTTGTTTTTTTTAAATTTAAATGATTCAATTTTATTAAACTTGCTAAAACATGCAATAAATTTTTCTTTTAATTCTTTATTTAATGTTTTTTTTGAAGTTATTTCCATAATGTTAGACTTAGATCTTATTAAATATATACATAGTTCTAATACTGCTATTATATTTTTTTTTTGATTTTCTTCTGTAATACAAGAGTCAATTTTATTTAATATGTCTATTAAGTGTATTTGTCTTTTTTTTTCAATATTATTATATATACTAACTAATGTTATTTCTTTATAAATATAGTTTATATAAATTTGAAAATTTAATTTAATATATAAAATAATACTATCAAAACAATTTATAACATCTTCATCTAATTTAGTATTATTAATAATATTTAATACTTTCATGTTATTTTTTATTTTTTATATTTATAATTGTTTCTATATCTACTATTTTTTGTTTATTTTTTGTATTTACTTTTTTCTCTTCTATAACTTTTGATATTAAATCTGTCTTATTAAGTATGTTTTGACTAAAAGTGTCACAATAATTTTGTATGAAGTTTTTTGTATAATCTTCATAACTATTATATACAATATCTAATTCATCTAAATAATCTCCTCCTTTATTTCTTGGTAATTCTATTCTTATCTTTTTAAATACTTCTAAAAAGAATATAGTGGATAAATGTATAAATAATCTATAAGGTCTTCCATTAAAAAATACTGTTACATTAATATAACTAATTGTAATTTCTAGATCTTCAAATTGTTGCTGTATAACTAAAATAATTTCTTTTTTCTTTTGTAAAAAATCTGGTAATACATTTAATTTATGTGTAATACATTTTAAATATAAAGGATATATTTGTAATTGTTCATAATCTGATACTGCATTTTTTATAAGGTAAAATAATATTATATTTGGCAAGTACATTAGATTCTTTATAAAAAATTTAACACTGAAAAATGTTTTTTTATATTTATTAAATATTTTGTATATAATTAATTTTATATAATTATTATTTTTAATGAAGTTTATCTGTATTATATTTATCTTTAAGATTTTCATAATGACTTATACTATTACGATTAAATGAATTCAAGTTAAATACACTTAATTTTATGTTATCAATATTATCTTTATCTTTAATATTATTTTTTTTATTTTTATATATATAAAAATGCAATAAAAAAATAATATATCTTAGTTTTTTTTTTAGTGTTTTTTTTAGTTATATCTTTTTTTTTACTTATATTTATATTGCGATTTTTCATTTTTTTAACAAAATTATAATAATAAATTATTTCTAAAAATATATTAAATTTAATATTAATTTATTTAAAAATTGTTAGTAGTATACATGAGATTGTTATAAAAATAGTATTTCCAAATAAAGAAAATAAATGCTGTTCTGTATTGTCTGTTTTTGATATTATTAGATTTAATGATGTTTTTAATGCAATACTTGAATATGCTAATCCTATTAGTATTAACGGTATAGTTAATAGATATTTACGAGTATTATATATGGCTCCAGCTTTTTGCATTATTTTTAATTTACTATCTGGTATATCAAATACTTTTTCTATAATATTTCTTCTATGGTTAATAGTATTTGGAGAATAAAATAATGGATTTTTTTTATATTGGATAAGATTCTCTGCATATGCCATACTTAGCCTTAGAGCAATATTAAATCTTATAGTCGTTGCTTTATCTTTATTAATAATATGCTTTTTATCTATTTCTAATACTTTTTCATTATCAATTTTATTTATTAGGTCATAAAATGTATTTCTAATATCTATGTCAGAGTATTTTACTTCTTTATATATTTCACCTTTAAGAAGTTTACTATTTTTGATTTTAACTCTAGCGAAGTTATAAATAAAATAGTTATTCATTTTTTTATATAAGATAATTTATTATCATGTTTTATACTAAATAATAAATAAGTAGTATATTAGATGGCGCTATAGCTTATAAGGCGAGAGCATAAGAATCATAATCTTAGGGGATGAGTTCGATTCTCATTAGCGCTTCATTGTCTTAATATACATAAAATTTTTATTTTTATTTTTTGGGACTTAATATTTTTAAAAAAATAATGTCTAATAATTATGAAGACATAGATTGGAGTGATGGTATGTTGCTTAAAGCTATACATTTTAATATTTTAAAGGATAAAAATTACTTTATGGCTTATAAAGTTTTAAAAACTGTTGTAAAAATTTCATTTGGTGTAATTAGTTATTCTTATGATGAGAATTTAATTTCTGAAGGAATAATTTATATTACTCAAATTACTGCAATTATGCCTAGTGGTTCTGTTATTGATTGTAATGATAATATAATTAGCAGATATCCTGATAGTTTTAAAATTGATTTAAATAAGTATAAAGTAGAAAATGATGATATTTTTTATGTTTTTCTATGTGTTAAAAAACATCAAAACAACGAAAATGAGAATCGTGATAGGATTGTTGTATGTAAAGGAGAAGAGTATATTTCTTCTGATGGAATGAGTGAAAATATTAATTTTATTACCCCTCTTCCTAAATTTAGTAATGATTCTTCTTCTAATTTATATGAATATATACCAATATTAAAGATTAATAAAAAACAAAATAGATTTATTAATATGACATATGTTCCTCCCTCTATTATATTTAATTCTAATAATTTATTAATATTAAGAATTAAAAATATGATTAATCAAATTTATAGTAGAGTGATTAATAAATATAATCATATATCTCAAAATATTAGTAATAAAACTATTAATACTGACACTATTATTGATATGAGAAATTTTGATATTATATTTATTTCACTACAAAAAATTTATACACTATTAGGAGGAGATACTATTTTAATATATGATCTTTATAATTTATTATTAGATTTTAATATAGCTTTAGGTTTAATTTGTTTAAATATTGTTGGTATAAATATTGTTTATAATCATTTAAAGATGTATGAATTATTTGATGCTTTATGTTATAAAGCTGAAATATCAATTCCATCTATATTTTCTACAAATTCTACTCTTGAGTGTTTTAATGAGAATAATATTTTACCAAAATCAATTTCTTGTCTAATTGATGAAGATTTTGCTGTGGATGATAATAGTTTTTATATTCAATGTATTTATGATGTTAGTATAGATAAATCTATAGTTATTAATTATTTAAATAATATGACTATTGTTAGCGAAAGCGTCTTACAGGAAACTATGAAATTAAGAATTTGTGGTATTGAAAGAAATGTTGTAAATAGTAGTAGTTTAAATGATAAGATTGCTGCATTTAAACTTTCAAATGCCCTATATATTGTTTGTAATGCACAATCTAAATACTTTAAGAAGAATGAGCATATTATTCTAGTATTGAGTGATAACATCAAACAAATATGTAAATTTAACTTAATTAAGATAAAAGGTTAGATATGAATATAATTGAAAGAAAAGATATTTTCTTAAAATTCATGAATTATATTTCTGGAGTTTTAAGTATATTGGAAAATCCAGAAATTATTAAAAATTTAGATTATAGTGTTTTAGAAGACAAATCTGTTACTGAAATTATATTTGAAAATTATACTAATATATATCATGGTATACAACAAGCTACAATTGTTATTATTAACAAATATATGGATGAAATATCAGATAAATATTCTAATCAAGAGATAGAAGATTTTAAATATTTATTATCAGGTTTTTTTGACGAAGTGTTATTATATTCTACATATATTAATGAAGATAAATGGTCTCATTTTTTAATAGAAAGATATTTTTTTGGCACTAGTGTATCAGGAGATAAAATAACTGAACGTATATTTTTACATAATAGATCACATTCTATGAAAGATAATGATCTTACTCTTATTTATTATAATATTTTATCATTTGGATATATGGGAAAATTAAGAGTTGATAAATTAAAATATAAGAAATTATTTGCTGATTCTTGGTCTATACTTAGTAGAGATTTAAATCTTAAGACTATTGACGATCTTGATAAAATTTCAGAAAATTGTTATATATTTACTTTTTCTGGAAATAAGTCTTCTAGGTTTATAAATTATTATAATTTTTATAAGCTATATATTAAAGGGATTATTTTTGCTATATTTCTTATGATTTTAATAGTTTATTTTATTACTATAAAAGATTTTAAATTTTTAACTCAAAAAATATAATTATAGATATGATAAATTTATTTATTGCTTTTTCTAATAGTCCATTAATTTTTAAAATATTACTTATCATTACTTTTATTATGATAGTATGTGGAATGATAATAATTTATTTATTTTTATTTGATAAATTTATTTCTTCTAGAAAAAAAGCATTTAGTGATTCTGTAATTAAAATTATGAGAGAAAATAATATATTTATTGATAATAAAATTATTACATTTATTATTGGTAAAGAAGAACATAAAGATTATTTTTTAAATAATTTATTTATAGAGCAATCTTATAATATAGTTAAGTTAGATAATGTTGATTCAACATATAATATTCGTGAAATTATTATTTTAGATTTTGGTAATAATGTTCTAATTTCTATTATTGAACAATTTTCAGAAAATGATGAAGATTATATTAATTCACATATTTATTTTATTCAATTACTTGAGATTATAAGCTGTAGTAATAAATGTATACATAATATTGTTATACTTGTGTCATCTGATGATATTGATTCTAGCTTATACACTATTAGATATAGAAAAATTATTCAGTCAATATCAGAATATCTTGATCTTTATATACCTATTTATTTTTTGTTTGATTACTTAGGAAGTATTCCAGGATTTAATCATTTAATTACAAATATTCCAAATAGATTTTTAAATCAAATGATTGGTTTTTCTTCTGATAAAGGTACAAAGGATAGTTTTTATGTTGAAAGCGTAAGAATGCAAATATCTTTTCTAGTATGTAATCTGCAAAATATTATATATGAGATAATACCACATATAGATAATATTATTAATAAAATTAAACTTATAAGTATTAGTAATAAGTTCCAATTATGTCTATTACATTCTGCTAATTATATTCAAAATTTTTTAAAAAATATTATTTCTACAAGAAAACCTTTTTTTAGAGGATCTTTTTTTATAGGATTATTTTCTAATGAAGATGATTTTAAATATTTTTTTATATCTGATTTTATATTATTTAAACTTATAAGAGAAAGTCATCTGATTGATATATTTAATTTATCAATACGTGTTAAAAGAAGTAGAAAAGTTGAGATTATTCTTGCTTTATCTACATTATTTGTTTTAATTTATATGCTATTATGCTATGATAATCTAACTAAGGTTGGAAACTGTTTTACTAAATCGCATTGTTTAATATCTGAAATTAAGAGTAATCAAAATTATATAAATAGTTATGATAAAATAAATACATTGTTAGATATTAATAATTATCTTATATATGATTTATCTTTTCTTTCTAGAATAAATATTTTTTATATTGCTATAAAATTATCTACTAATATTAATAAAATAGTATTTGATTATAGAGATTATGTTGCTAATACATTATATCAAACTATTTCTAGTGATATTCATAATATGAATAGTAAGATTATTAATCTTGAAAGTAAGCAGATGATGATTAAAAATGAACAATGTGATGAACTTATTAATGATTTAATACAAGATCAAAAGCAATTTACTAAAGTTATTAAATATCATAATAATTTATGGAATGGTTTAAATTTATATGATCTTAATGCTCTATTAGTTGCTATTTACAATATTAAAAGAGTAAATAAAGAAAATATTATTGGACTTCAGGATATTGAACTTAAAGAGTATAAAAAAATTAAATTTCATATTAGCGATATGAGTTCATTTTCTGTTAATTTAATTGATAGATTTATTAATTCAATTATGGACTCTATTGAGACTAAAATATTTAGTAAGATTAGATTTTTAATTGATGCTATTGATTTATCTTTTTCTGATAGAAATTTAAGTAAACGAATTATTAATTTAGAGAATGTTGTAAGTATAATAGAGAGTATAGATTTGGATAATATTAATGAATTAATAAAGCTTAATGTATGTAAATCTTTAACAAAGAGTCTTATTGATATTAATTATATAAGTATTAGTGATCAGAAAGTATTAAATGAAAATATTAATAAAGCTATAAGGGACATTATTTCAAAAACTTGTCAAATGAAGAGTAATTATGTTGGTAATATTTTTGTTATAAAGAAAGGTTCATTATACTTTTCATCAGATTTATTAGAAATAATTGATGGTTATAAAAATATGACTAATAATAGTATTTATAAAAAATTTAAGGTAAATATTAATAGTGCAAGAGATCATAAAAAACATGATGAATATTATATAATTCATAATTATTTATATATAATTAAGATTCTTAATGATTATAATGAATTTAATAGATCTCTTAATAAATCTTCATTTATTGTTGATGATCTTAAAGATATGTTTGCAGATATGACTGAGAGTTTCTTAATGAATTCTATATCTATCTATATAAATAGAGTTTTTGTTAATGATAGCTTTTCTACACAAAATTTTATTAATAAAGTATCAAATACAGTAGAAAGACAGTATGATGATTTAGAAAATTTATTACAGATATTATTTAATAATAATAATTTAAATAATTTTAAATCTTTTATTTCACAAATATTAAATGATTATTTAGATAAAATTTATGATTATTTAAATAATTTTAATGGATTTAAAGAAAATAATGTTCTTTCTAATATAGATTCAAATCCTATACAATATATATATGGAATATATGATAGTATTATTTTTAATGAAAAAGTTAATAAATCTATTAATATTATAAAGAGAGATATTAGTGGTATTATTCATTTGATTAAAGTGATTA
>JAOXYC010200129.1:0-11758 GCA_028565715.1 Phoronis pallida
TTTCTCCCTTGAGTGTCCCGACAGTTTATATTATCCACGGTAGCCAGTTTCTGCACCCGTGCTAGGTTGCCCTTCTTTGCAGCCTCCAGCAATGCAGCGTCACCCCTCAGTAGATCCTGGACATCCGTGTCACCATCCTTGACCAGGTCAAGTGGTGTGTTGCCATCCCGGTTCTTCTTGCTAGGGTCTGCACCATGCTGAAACACAATGCACAAATCATGTTAAATTTTGTATGCAGTTGACTAAAATTGACTTGGTAAATTAACTAAGTTATGAGTATTCTGATTTTGATGAAGGCGTTTGCTAAATCTTGTTATAAACTACTTTCTGTTGTGGATTTTTTAAAATGGCGTATTCTCATAGTCTTAGAAAGAACGGAATTAACTCAGTCTAATGGAACATGAAAACAGTCCTTCTCATACCTAGCCAAATCTTACCAACCTTGAATAACTGTTATTGAGGAGCAAACGATTGTGGGAGCTCATATTCAACCTCGTTCCACCATTTTTACCAGCAATCATTTTTCGTGGTTTCCTTCTGAGCTCATTCAATGACATCTGTCAGTGACATAGTTAAACCTCCAATGAAAGTATCTTTCGATTGTCTTTATGACCAATCACATTTCACTATTTCAAGGTCAGTCAGTTTTGAGCTCAAATAAAGGTGTGCTCCTTAGACCTGGATTCAATGCTCTACATTGAGCTTTGAATGAGCACAACCGAGCTAGTGCCGTGTGATTGACCCATTTTAGCCAATGTAAAAATCTGCACATTACACCCCTTAATGTATTTAACACAGTGGCAGATAAAAAATATTGAATCCGTTAAGAACTTCAGCATTTTAAAGATCATGTGAGAAAATTGTTTTCAATCTCAACGACTACTGGAATAACATTTCGTGGTTGGGTGCTAAATGGTTACGAACCTCGCTAAAAAAGTTTGTTTCTTATAGAAAAGTATGCCTCATGTAAGTTATATCATTCTAAATAAATCTCAATTGAAACTTTCTCATTTACCTTCATGAGTAGTCTACATATCTCAGCCTTGCCTTTGGCAGCAGCTTCATGCAGTGGTGTAAACTTCCAAAGATCAGCTACATTAACACAGGCACCGTGTTGTAACAATAGTTCAGTGACTTCAAAGTGTCCATATGAACAGGCATTGTGCAGGGGAACCAGGCCTCTGGAATATAATAACTAGTGTTAACACAGTGTATACATATGAAAATCTGGAATGAATGTGTCACCTAGGATAGCATGTATGTATTCCCTAAGAGCAACTTTTGATGGTTCTGTGTTTCAAAAACATAATTCCACTGATACATTTAGAGTGTTAGAAAGGCAAATGATTATTCAACCATAAAAATTTGTGCAAAAATTCTGGGAGACTAGTAGCTTAATTGGCTGAGCACCTGTCTGCCGAATAGAAGATTTGGGTTTGATTTCCAGTCAAGTTCTGAATATTACCGTCAATTCAAATTGTGTGATAAATATTGATTTGTCTGATTTAAACATATTGCAATCCAATATCAACATATGCCATGTCTGTTTAGAAAGCTCAGTTGAAAGAGCTCTTAGTCTGTAAGCTACCGTTCAATTCCCATATTGGAACACAAACGTTTCTCCGACTTATTTTCATATCAACTGTCTTTTTTGATTCAACATTTAACTCACCCTTTATCCTTAGCATGAACATCTGCACCTTGGATGAGTAGAAACTCTACAACAGCCACACGGTTGTAGCCTGCAGCAAAGTGTAGAGGGGTTGAGTGACGTCCATCTAGGTCACGACAATTCACTGAGGCAGGGGTAGCGGTGACTAACTTCTGTAACACAATGTGTAGAGGAAATGATTTACTGACATGTTTCAAAATATGCTGAAGTTAACTGCAAAGCAGTCAGGTTAATTTCACATGAAAATTTGTTTTCATAGATTGAAATCCTTTTGTATTTCACTTTCCAGATTTGTTACAAGAAAGCACTCTCATGGCAGTAGTGAAAATAGTAATATAAACTGTTGCTAAAGTACAGGCAGCACACTTGTCAATGGCTGTACTTTAGCAATTGTCCATTTTTTTCACAGTATAATAAATCATTTTACTGAAGTATGATAATCTGTGGTACGCTGGTCACCAATTTTTATGTACCTTACCAATCCAAAGTTTTTCTTTAAACAGTTATGTACCATGAACCAAACTGTTGCAGCCATATTAATAACATCTTTATCAAATATTCAGAACATTGCTTCACTGCGAGTATTTAAAAATTAACCTTGACAACTTCTAGATCGCCAGCCTTGGCAGCCTCTAGGAGCTGTATATCAGCATCGGTTCCACCAGCAGGGGGGTCTTCTGAAGTAAACAAACAGACGAAATTAATGTGACTTAGCAATGCAACAGATGTGTAAATAGGTTCATCAGGATGTGTCTTTTGAATAATGTCGATTGTTTTGTGTAATGAATTGAATCTTTTCTTTGTCTGAATATACAAAACCTCTTACTTTGTCCAAGAACTTATAACTGGATGACCATTTAGACATTAATTTATAGTTTAATTTACACTAAGAGCAACATATAAGTCCTTACATTGGGCAGATTTTCCATACCGCATGGGTAACGTGTTTTTATTTGATTCTGACAATTTAATATGCAACATCAATATTAATCAAGTAGATAAAGAATACAAAAAAAAAACTTTCACGTGTGCAACAAAACTGAATTCTGGAAATCAAAGCTTTACTTTCTTAATTCACACTTGTCATATGAAAAACCCACCTCGCAATATCTTCTGTATATTGTCAGTAGCTAGCTGTGCTGCAGTGTAACCTTGTAGAGATACGATGCTGTGATCTACACCATAAGATAGCAGTAGTTTACATGCCTGTAGGTTACCCTGTTGTGCTACTCTGTGGAGAGCAGTCTGTCCACACCCATCAAGAGAGTTCACCTATAAGAGAACAATATTTTTATCTAAACCTTTTCATACCTTGTTTTATTTTTTCTCCAGCGATCAAAGTTCAATCATGGTGCTTAGTGCATGCAGCTCTTAAACACCGTACACTGCAAGTGAGGGCATGGAAAGGGAATCAACACCCTCTAAAGGGAGTTTGTGGGGTTTTGAAATTGGTGTTCTACTGATGGGTTTTAGAGCCACCCCAATGATGCAGGAATAGAGAAATAATTCAAACATGGCGGCCAATGGCAGCAGTCATTTATCATGGATTTTTTGGTGGAGAACCCTGACAAGCATCACTCCTTGGTGATTTCCTTTGGGGGAGTTGAATAAAGTTTAGAAAGTCCATTCCCTCAGGAATAGCTTACCTTTGCCCCATGCTTGAGGAGAATATCAAGCACCTCTATGTAGCCTTTATCAGCAGCGACGTGGAGAGCTGTGAGGAACTCTTTGTTCTTGTCATTTAGATTACCACCTTTACGGATCAAGGTCTCAGTGACCTGCTTTCTCTTGGGGAATGGTGAGGCTATCGCACAGTGCTGCAACATACATATTTATCTTTTATAATCTATTTAACAGTCCTTTTCGTTAACTAACATTTTTAAAAATTCTGTTCAAAGTCCCAGAAAAGTTGAATATGACCATCAGCATACCTTTGGAAAAGTTGACACAATCTCATTAAGCATGTTTGCATGAGTTTGCCAATGAAAAATTTGTTTATATGAGGATTTTTTTCAATCTTAATTAGTTTTACAGGTATTAGGTTTCAATACCATAGCACTTATATCATTTCACTTGTATTTAATAGAATGTCTTACCAGAGGGGTATCACCAGTGTAAGGGTGTTTGAAATTGACAAGTTCCGTAGTTAAGTATTTCTTCACTCTTGCCAAGTCTGCGTGTCGACAACCTTCCAACAGCGAGTGACCTTTGTATTCATCTGTGAAGAAATTGAAAACAGTTCATACTCTGTAATGACCACCCTATACAAGTTGTCATTCATCAGATTTCCTAAACGAACTGGGAATTTTATTAAAATGCCAGTTTTGAAAGCTTATCTGGCATGAAACCAAATACTTGAAAGGAGTCTTAATCCACATGAAGCAAAAGAAAGAGCAATATCATGAACTAAAAATTAATGATTTTAACTTTCAAACAATTAAGAGAGTTAACCCAATACATATAAAAATGTATCCCCAAATTTCTTCAAACAAAAAAAGTCATCACTTCACTATTATAAAGATTATAAAGAAATGAAACCTACATTGAAGAGTGTCAGCTAGTTCAGTAGGTGCTGCATCCAGGGTACTCTTAGAGTGACAGTTCACCAGTGTAGGATCGGCGCCGTGTGCCAGTAGTAGTGAGCAGACCTCTACACGGGATTTAGACGCAGCTTCGTGTAGCGGGGTAAACTGCCACAAGTCCATGGCATTGACTGCAGCCCCAGCCTTCAACAATAGTTCAGTCACTTCAAAGTGTCCATAAGAGCATGCATTGTGCAGGGGAACCAAGCCACTGAAATTTTGTAGAATAATAAATTAAGCAAACACCAAGGAAAACATCAAAATATTGACAAATAATTAAATACATGTGAGATACAAATATCAGTCAACCACAAATGGAATCAAATATCTGATTTGGTTCCAAAATATTGAGCAACTGTAGGTTTAAGGTCGGCCAATCCATCAAGAAATGAATAGAAACAACATGTTTAATGTTCAATTGATGTTCCACTATTTCTATTCAGTATACTTGTACAAAATGTGAAAACATTTAGCATAGTAGTGGTTATGAGGCAAGCAATCACGCCTGTCCTTCGGCAGCAACATACAATGCACACTGAATTTTACATGAAATAAAATGAGAATGCGGGTGGTAGTAGACAAAATGTCTGTATAAGGCGGGCGGAAGTAGGCAAAATGTCTGGATTCAGAGCAAGATATGATGGATGCTTAGTTGAAGTTGTGGATTAGCTCACCCCTTGTCTTTGGCGTGAACATCTGCACCATGCTGTATCAGTAACTGGACAATCCTTGTCCTATTGTATCCAGCAGCCAGATGTAGTGGTGTGCTCTTACGACCATCGCTAGCGTGACAGTTAACATTGAGCGGAGTGATGAGTGACATCATCTTCTCTTCATTACCACTCCTAGCAGCTTCCAGTAACTCATCCTTCTTGTATTCACCTACAAGTAGTGGGTATAAAGTATGACAATACAAGCAAACTGTGTAAAAAACAAGAAAGGACACAATGCTCCCTTTTTATATCAACAATGACCATCAAAAGAAAATGTGAAAGTGGTAGAACATGACATATATCCCAAATATGAAATAATTCGGTATTCAATAATAAAGGAAGAGCAAGGATACTCATTCTGGCAGGCAATGCATTTTGTATATTGTGGAATTAAATCACTTTTTGGTTTCATTCCTTGAACAATGTCAAGAATAAGTTAAACAATGCAGTCTGATTAAGCTACCTGTCAGTACTGCCTTAGCTGTGGGGTCTGCCAAGTCACTGGCAGTCTTGCCGTCTGTGTTTCTGATTGTAGGGTCAGCTCCATGCTGAAGTAGTACTGGAAAAAGGTATAAGAAACATGTTGAAAAACATAGAGACTGAAATCAATCAAGATGACAAACACCCAATTAATGTCCATGTTATTGCGAATTGTCGACATGGTGATTTTGTTTCCGATTGATGAGAAACAAATCTGGAGTTTATTCTGAATGAATATGTCAAACAAACCCCTCTTGCTGAAAATTCCAGACATCGTTTTGAACAAAATAATAAAAGATTTACTAAAAAAATTGGTTTGATAAATTTTGGAATAACTGGGTAAAACAACAAATAAGACATACCAATACAGACATCAATCTTTCCTTTGATGGCTGCCTCATGTAGTGGTGTATAGTTCCAGTTGTCACGAGCATTAGGGTCGGCATCATATCTGAGTAGTAACTGTACTACCTCTGCATGGCCGAATGAGCAGGCATTGTGTAGTGGAATCAGACCACCATCATCACGAGCGTGCACATTGGCACCACACTCAAGTAAATGTTCAACAACATCCTTACGACCAAATCCTGAAATAAACAAACACACTTGTCAAATATGATAATTGTTAACACGTGAAACTCTGATGAAATTCGCTTATCACAGGGTGATTTTTAGTTTTTTAAATTGCTCTGTCAACTTTTATGGATTTATATTGACTATTCATAACAATGTCATAGATGATCAACAATACCTCAGTGTGTGTTGATCATAAATATGTTAGGACACCGCCACTGGTGCCACTTCCATTTTAATAAGATTATTAGGCAATTTGTTGAGATTTTTAAAGTCATACTCGCTACTCAAGATTGTAATAAAACTATTGAAATACAGTGTTTTGTTTCTTTCTTTCTTGTACACAATTTAATCATTTTCGGTGGCCCAACATTATTAGAACCTAATAATATTAGATCTTCATTCTTTAATCTAAAACACAGTTTACTCAATCTCATGTTTTTTCTCATATATTGTCATATACCATCCCGAGATATTTCTTCCTGGGTCAGAAATGACCATAGGCCCCATTTTTGGTACAGGTTCAACATAGCGGCCCCTCGTTTACTTCCTATTGTTGACAAAATTGAAAAACCATGACATTGACTGAATAATAGGAATAAACGAGGGACAGCTATATTCGACTTGTACTTGTTTACTTCTTGTTGTTGAGACAATTAAACACATTGACGGAATAGGCCTACTAACTTTCAATGCCTAAAAAAGTTTAAAAAGACCTAATCAATCAATTCAATTGATAATTTTACATTCGTAAGCGATATATGACTTTAATTAATTATCTGCCTTATTATGTCTTGGTTAAGTCCTTAGAATGGGTGACAGGAAAGCGTCCTGAGTATCAGTTGAGTATGAGGATAGACCACGACAATTAAGTTGTCTGGATGATTGGGCGGGTTGTTTCTAGATTTTCACAATAATAAGTCAAAGTGTCCACGATTCCTTGTTTGTTTTGATTTGTTAACATAGTGCAGACATATTTTAGTTGTAAGGGAGTCAAAAGTAGTTATTTCGTTAAGTCTGTCAATCTATAATAAGGAAACATGATCAATTTCAAAGACAATATCCCTTGAAATTTCTTGAAAAATTGAAAATGAAATCCACTCCAGAAATTGACGACTCACCAGCAGCAAAATGTAGAGGGGAAGACTTTCGACCGGCCGTGTCTTTTGCGTTAACGTTAACGGGAGTGACTAGTTTTTTAACTTTAGATAGATCGCCATTTCTACAAGCTTCGAAAAGCTCACGACCAGCCTCAGAATTGGTAAAGTTTTCGATCGCAAGCGAGCGACGGCTGCTCGCCATTTTGGAAATCCCAATTCTCCTCTGTTACGTTATTTAGCGTTAGTTTCTATAAAAACTACTCACCCAATTACTTTTTAGTAAAATACTAATTATTTTGTGATAACATCCAAAATTGAAAAGTTTTTTGAAAGAAAAAATTCTATAATTCGTTATACGTTGTACTTTTTATTGTTCCATGGATGAAAAAAATAAACAAAAAGACACAAAACCTTTTTATTTTTAAATCGTGAATTGGGGTGATCATTTGAAATGGCGGGAAATTCGTCATTTGTTGACAAAAATTCATGTTGATAAATTCAGCCAGTGTTAAGGAGAATGGACGAATTAAGTGGAGAACCTGAATTGCTTGAAAGTGGAAGTGATGAAGAGGCCGAGGAATTGACTGCTGCTGAAGTTCTTAAAAGGCTTGAGGATGTACGATACTTTCCACAGCAAACTTGTCTATTTCCCTGTTCCTGTTTCCCTCTTTCTTCAGTTTCACAGTGTCACTTTCCTTGCCTTCAGTCAATTCAGACTTCTTCGATGACTGATTTACGCCGAGTCAGTCGATAGAGGGGTTGGACTATGTCGACTATGAGGGCTAGCCCTTTTAGCCGATTAGTCAAAGTCTTTGCCTTTAGACTTCAGTCGTTCAGTGACTTGTGTTGTGTGATGTAGACCCAATTAGGTAACTCATCTTTCAACACAACACTTGTTTGATCTGAGCGCAGGGTCGGGGGTTCGATTCCTGGTAGGGGCGGTTTTATTTGTGATGTTTATTGTTATGATGATCACAATCGATTTGCCAACTACGCCATCTATTGTGATCATCATAACTTCACAAATAAAACCGCCCCTACCAGGAATCGAACCCCCGACCCTGCGCTCAGAGCAAACAAGTCACTGAAGGCAACGACTTTGACTAATCGACTTAAAGGGCTAGCCCTCATAGCGACAGCAAATATCGTTCCTATAAATACGGGTCTTACGCGTACGAGTACTACAGCGCATAGGATTGCGACGCGTGAGATCCGGGTTTCGATTTTTGCGAAAATACTCAAGAGGTCTGCTCAGTATTGAGACAGAAACAGATAGATAGTAGATATTCTTGGTGATTATTTATTATGCGACGACTCGTAAAATCTTGCAGATTCCCGTTATTCAGTCAATGAAATTCACTTCGACTGAATAGCGAGAATAAGTGAGAATTCGCGTGACGTCACTCATAGCAACACAAACCGACATTAACAAATCTGGTGCGAGCAAATTTTTTTTTTTAATGAATAGACTCGAAAAACGTGTAAACCTATGCTAAAAATAGCCGTATTTCTAATATCTACCTAGAAATGCGGTCTACCTGACGTACGCGTTCCTCAAACTCCAACTGGTCGCTACGCGTTATCGCCTAAACTCTACTGAATCACTAATTGAACTGGACCGTCTTCCTGGCGGTCTGCAAATCCACTGATAATTTCTGAAACCCCAATAGGCGGCCTATATAAAAAACTTAGAATAAGAATATTTTGCCAATTCGTCTACTTTGCTGAGATAACGCTAGACTATATTATTAACATTATTTGTTAGCACCAGAGTTGTAGCTATGAATAAGCGCCATCTACGCGTGCATGCCGACCTGGAGTTCAATGCAGTTTACAGTACCTCCGTTGCTCCGATTTGGGGAGGTGCGGTGGCTACTATCCCCATTGAGTTAATTTCTTATGACCAGAGCAGCGTTGTGCGCCCACCTTGATCCCTTCGTACAAGTCGAATAATGTGGTCCCTCATATAACTTCCGTTATTCTTCAATGGAAACACATTGACTGAATAACGCCAATAAACAAGGGACTGCATTATTCGATTTGTACCGATCCCTTTAAGTCTTTTGATTAAACCAACTTTTTCCAAGGAGCATTAAATTCCACCATGCTCAGTGTAAATTCACAAATTCCTTCAAAGTCATGTTCACAAGAAATCTCACGACTGATTTGGTTCCATTTCAAATTGTTCACTCATTTAGGAGATATCGTATGGCAACTCATAATCTAGTTGATCTATTTACAGGCTTGGCTGAATGAGAAATTCTCACCAGATTTATTGGAAAATAAAATAGAAGTGGTGGACTGCATGCTACAACAAATTGATGTTATGGAACAAAATATACGACAAGCCAAGAAGGGAGATTTTAAACTTAGCATTCACAGAATGGAAGTAAGCTAGTATATAATAAAGCATGTTTGATACAGATAATACCATGTGATGTAATTTCCAACTTTTATAGCTCTGTCTTAAATTGATTTATCAACAACAACAAATATATGAAACACAATGTTTGCTCATTCAAACACCATTTAGAGGGACTGAAGATGAAAAACTCTGCTGATATTATGCAATGCACATAACAAATGAAAATTGGTATTATAAGTTTTCTAATTTGATTCACGTTCAATTTTCAACTTGCACAAATACTCAACATTCGACTTAATTCACTCTAGCGAAAGGAGACGCGAATGCTCGTTCACTCCTGGGAAGATGTCTGTTTATGTGGACAAACTCCGGGGGTAGGTAACTTGTGGAATGATATACCTTTCAACCACGGATACTTCCCCAAGTTCTTAAACTTCCCGATGTCGGCATTATATACACCCATTGGCACAACAGTGGTTGTTGGCTTGCATTGAGGCCCGTGGATTTCTCAGAATTTGACGCCAAATAAACTGCCGAAAAACTTCCCTTTACTTTCAATTATACAATTCAGAGGGCGCTGCTATTTGTCCACATCCTGTCAGAAGTGAACACACATTCGCGTCTCCTTTCGCTAGAGTATATTAAGTCGAATGTTGAGTATTGTAAATGTTGTGCAGTTTTAAAGGTACGTAAATGGTGTTTTATAATGAGCTTAAATTGTGTTAGCTCTATTCTAAGAAGCATAATTAAATCATGTTGCAATAAATGACTTGGTCATCCTCAGTTCCTTTTTTAGTTACAGTATCCCTGATCGAAATGACATTCAATAAAAAACACTCACATGCAATGATTTGTAGAGGAACTACAAACCTTTTTCAGTTCATAAGTTAACATGACGAATTTTGCACTTGTTTTCATTGTAGATTGACAGAATAAGGTATATACTTAGCAGCTATCTACGGATCAGGTTAAAAAAGGTGAGTTGCCTTTTCATGAATTAAAGATTTGTTAAGGGCAATTCTTTGATTGCAAAATTTGGATTATTGGTACTTAATCATTCAAAATTGTTTTTGTTAGTGAACCTTCAAACATATCATAGCTCATATATATTTAAAGATTGGTAAAAATTGGTAAATGTTACAAGAAGTTATGTTTCTACTCAATAGATGTCTCTCTGTTCAATGATATACTAAGAGGTTTGGTGACCTCTAACAAAATAACACAAAATCAGGAAATGCATTTGTAATTCTCTCTCACTATTTTCTGGCTTAATGCCACAGCTTGTAATTTGCAAAATGCAATTTATTTCCTTCACAACATTTAATGTTATGGAAATAGTAATGAGTTAGTTTGAAAAAAAAACTGTATTGCAAAGTGTTCAATCCTTGACTGGTTTTAATGTATGTATTAGTAACATGACATCTTTTAAAAAAAAAATCACTGTCCAGTGTACTGTAAAATACTATCAAGGCAATATTTAGAGTCACTTGCTTTTATGCTGTCAGTGGCCATGAGTATTTTTATTCCTACATGTAAACAAGATATTTGAAAAATACCTTAACAAGTTTGTGCAAAGGACCTTTTCATCCTTGTGTGCAGCATTAAGGAATTTTTGCAATGATTAATCTTGTGCATTATAATGTTAAGGTCAGTGTCCTGTATATTATTAGACCATCTACACCAATGAATTTAACAGTAAGTGCTTGAAAATGTGTTAACTTGAGGTGTTGCCAATGAGCACTTTGGACATCAAAGCATACAGTTGAGTGATGGGCATGTTATTAGGCCTTCCCATCACGTAGACATATGTACTTTTGCCTCACTTATCTACATGTTGACCAGGGCTCTCTGTGTGAAATATCTGTCTCAGAAACCTGTATATTTCTACTTTGTTTAATGGCTCAAGGTCAGGATCAGATATTTCCTCTCAGAAACATGTATTTTTCCCATATTGTATATAAGGTCAAGGCCAAGTACAGAAAAGTCAATTGACCTTTCCTGTAGAAATCACTGCAGAAAATGTAAAAGTACAAGTTTTCAATGATTGAAAAATGCTGGTAGGAAACAGGGTTTTTAAAAGGCACATCGCTGTTACAATATCAGTCTTCAGAAGCAAAGAAATATTAAAATGCTTTTTAAGAATAACAACAAAATGAGTACAGAATAATACAGGATAATCAATTTAAATGATTTTTTGTGTGTTTGGTAATTCCACTGTAGTATTGATTTCACTTTTTTAAATACATGCAACATTTAATTTGGTAATGTTTGCA